>CM017917.1:27588807-27643184 GCA_008369825.1 Triplophysa tibetana
GATGCGGCACTTCCATTAAAATGAATGTGGATGAATGCAACTCTCAATAACTATGTCCTCAGAGGTTGGGATACATGATAAACTGCAAATAACACTAAGTTGATCTTATATCGATGTGGCTAGTGTAGTATGAATCCCAAAGGCTGCGATATGTTTTGAATATGCCAGAGTGATGCAGGCTCTGGATTCCAGGCTTTCCACTCCCTCTAGTGATGCAGCTATGGATCGCAGGCTTTACACTTTCCCTTCAGCGTACCCTTTCTGGGAGCGCTGGATACTGAGCTACACAACCAGATTTTTCTACGAGGCCTATCGGCGTAGCCTCACAAAAATCTCAAGCAAAAGCACCTAATTTGCAATCTCTCATCACCACACATCTCGCCCTTTTCGACAGTATTCGCAAAACATTCGACAGTATTAACTTTTTAATATGCTAAATATTTGGCACCGAGTGTGACACACATAGTGTGTCTTTTATAGATGAAAAATACAACTCAAAATCCTTTCAAATTTGTAAATGGGGATTGTATACACGTTCTTGCATTGCTCATGGGATTGAATGAGTGACTCAATTTTCCAGTATGTCCCTCAATAGTGCACTATGTAATGGTGTGGGGCAATTTGGATATAGCATAAGTGGAAAAAATGTAAGATACAAATATGGATCAACGAAGCTGATCTCCGGTCCTGAAGGCAGCAACGACATAAACAAACATACGTGGCCCAAACTTCACTTTCGATAGACCTCTGCGTAAATTAATAACTGTTGAGTAGTTTCGATTCAATTTGATACCATAATTATCCACAAATATTATAACCACACAGACCGTGTTTAAAGTGATTCTTCACTCAAATGAAAATTTTTGTCAGATTTATTACCCTTTGTCATTTTAAACATGAATTACTTTCATTTCTTCGCAGAACCAAAAGATGTTCTTTTGAAGAATGTTGTTAACCTTCAACCATTCAGTTGCTTTGGTTTTGTGTCCATACAATAGAAGTGACCAAAGTAATGGGTGGCGACGCTGTTCGGTACCAACATTCTTCAAAATATCTTCTTTTGTGTTCCATGAAAGAAAGACAAACACGTTTGGAATGACATGAGGATGAGTAAATGATGTTTTTTTTTGGTGAACTGTCCCATTAACTTCAGGCCAGGCGCCTGTGTCTAATGAAACCATTTATAGAACCAAATTAGAGTTTGTATAGGATCTATATCTTTAAGTACTACTTTGTAGAAAAAAAACGTAAAAAGTCGGATAACTCTTTCCATAATGATAACAGTATTGTAATGGCAAATATGAATTCCACTCATATTTTTATACTTTTATAAATTAAAAGTGTTTTTTTACATGTTTCAAAACAAATTTAGAGCATAAAACATTAAATGTGCTGTACCTGAATTATGGTATGGGTGATAAGTCAAGCCCTTGTATTGCAGACATCGAGGGACTTGAATAGGCAAATTTGTTGCCATCTTCAATCCCACTTTCTGTCAAACAGTATGATAAATTAATTAAAACATACAATTTAAACAAAAGTGCTAGTTAACGAAAAAGTCTAAATAATCAAGTGTTTTAAATTTTATTTCAGATCATATTTATTCATGTAACAACCATCATTTTTTTCCTATCACTCAGCTAGTTACCTTCAAGGTTTCATAGGCACCTCCTGTTGCCGATGCTCGACGGGGTCTAACGTGCAAACACTCCTGCTGGTCTTCAATGTTGTAGGGAAATTCTATAGCTGAGCGCACTGGAAGCAGTTCAAAGATCTGAAATAAAACCATAATCTAACTTTATAAGTCTGATATCTAACATTTCCACACAGAATATTTCTATTCTCTGTGTCTTCAGACTGTCATCTATACAGTCATCCTGATGGTCTGGCCTTAAACAGATGTCACAAGACAGAAATAAAAAAACATGGACTATAAAGCATCAACTACACCTTATCAACATCCAGACGTTTTCCAGATTCCAAGATCATTACACTTTGATCTATAGCACTGAGAGCACACAGTGAACCAGCTTGAGCTGAAAGCTGTACAGTGTTTTCTTCACCGGGAACTGCTGAAGCAGGAGAAAACTGCACAGACACCTGTGACCATGACAACAACAGCATGTGTCACTCCGATATGTACAATGTACATGTATATGATATGCATAAAGCCCAAATATGTTTTTTACCTTGTTATTGAAACATTTTTCAATCTCAAATATCTGCTACCAGCGACTACATTATCACTGGGCAGAAGACAGTATGCTAGAATCTGCACAGCTGGACTCAGATCTGCTTCACAGACAGTTTGAATGACACTGAGCCATTCGCTGCTCCATTAGAAGTCTTCACTTTAACATTCTCATATCCATGATGAACTATCACTCCTCTGGACAAAACCTGACAAACACACACAACATCGGTGTTAACAAACTCACCAGAACACAACCCATCAATACTGTTCAACAAATCACAAAAAAGTATTTATACTCACCATATAGACAATATCAGTTTTGAAATCATCAGTAGTTTCACCAATAAAATAATATTTAATGGTGACTGGAAACTCGGAATTGCACTTTAAAGGGTCATTAGCACCTTCTATTGTCAATTCACTTAATGTAGGTGTATATGGAGTGGCTGGTCGGAACAGCAAAATTATTGCTTTGTCTGTAGAGTAGTGAGGGTTTGTGTGGCCACGATAATGCGTATCTGGATATATATTTCCCTGGATAATAAGAAATAACAATTTACCTTAATGTAAAAAAGTGGAGTCTTAACAATTACTTCGAAGTGGATAAACACAAACTGTCATACCATCAGACTAATATCTCTTTGAGCCAGACTTGATGTATTAAGTGAGAAAGCGGCCAGTCCATCACTGTCTGTAGTGAGATTTAACAGAAGAGATGAAGACCAGCTGTCACCCTCAAATAGATACACGTCTTTGTGAGGAATCGGCATCCCTTTGAAATCGATAAGCTTGATCTGTTAAAAAAAGGATATTAATAAATGTGTAAATATTGGTAGTATTGAGCAAAGACAAGGTGATTTCCCACTTACGTGTCCTTCAATAACTGATCCATGTTCAAATGTTTTGGGGCCTGTAACTGTGACTTTACCAATTTCGTAAGTGAGAGATATAGATTCAGATTTTGTCATGGAGCTCTCTGTTAAATAACAAATGCAGGATCATTACACCTAGAACTTTGAAATAAAACACCAAGCAGTTCTCACAGTCGGGTTTCCATACATTTACATTCTACACAAGGCCAATCTCACCTGTTCCCTCTTCTGTTACTTTCACATCAACGGTAAAACTATTTTCTAAGACATCCTTTAATGTGGTGTTCAAAAAGTGCAGTGTGCTGATGGTATGGGTGGCACAGCCATTCTCTTTCATCTAATGGTAATAAATAAATACACACACATATTGATTAAAGATTGATTTCATCGGAAAAACATTAATTTGATTTGACACAAAAGAAGATATTTTGAAGAAAAAACAGTTTCGGGGCACTTTTGATTAACATTTTCATTTGTCCTACTATGGTAGTCAATGGAGGTTTGTTTGGTTACAAGCATTCTTCCAAATATCTTTGAATGAACTGTTCCTTTCGCTACAAACCTCAGTGATCTCCTCCAAACAGGGTGGGGTAATGGCACAGTAACGACAGTTACGACACACTTTTACCCAAGATGTTCCAGGTACAGGCTGTCCGTATGTGTATCTGTGACAAAGGTACAAGCAACCGATATACAGAATAAACATTTAAATGTATGAGCTATGAATGATGATAAACATCTTTTTTAAATGCTCTGCCTGAAAATGCACCACTCACTTTCCGCAAACTTCAATTGTCATTTCCTCTTCCCCAATGCTGACTTTCGTGGGTTTTTTGACGGTCACATCAAACTTGGGCAAAACTAGAATAAGGGAGCAAGACTTGGAGCTATAAGTCAAATTATAAACAATATTCTTAAAATGTGTCCTGAATAAATGTACATTGTATTGGCTTACCATACTTTTCCACCTTAAAATCTTGTGTAATCATTCTTTCACCAACTTGAGCAGTCAGTTTATATCTGCCTAAACGAGCTTCTGGATTTAAGTCATAAGAACGCTGTAATATCCACCGTGTTGACGAAACATTTGACCATTGACCGATTCTGTTTCCATGACCGTCCTGGGAAAACCAAAGGGGTGCGGATTTGATATTTAGTTCAGTAATTCTGAACATTATTCAGAGTCAAGAATTTGTGAATAATCACAGATCTGGCATTAAATGTAAATAAGATTTAAACTTATGACAGTATAGGAGGTTTTGTGTTCTTACCTCAAGCACCACTGCACTATACTGTAAATAAAAGAGTAAACAGGAAATAAACAATCTTTATGTATAATGACTTCTACTGTATGATGATAGCAGAATTTAAATCCAGCTATGTGTTTGTCCATAGTAAACACTCCAAACCTGCTGATCAAGGGGTGCAAAGTTTGTGTCCATGGTAACAACTCTGAAGTGCACTGTGAAAACAGAAATGTACAAGTGTAACCTTTGATTTAAATGCAGCAGGTATTTCAGCTCTTATATAAGAAAAGGATTGCA
This sequence comes from Triplophysa tibetana, assembly GCA_008369825.1. Taxonomy (NCBI): domain Eukaryota; kingdom Metazoa; phylum Chordata; class Actinopteri; order Cypriniformes; family Nemacheilidae; genus Triplophysa; species Triplophysa tibetana. The sequence goes on from CM017917.1 coordinate 27,593,418, forward strand.
GTCAGCAGGACATTGTCCCTAAATTACTCGATTTAGGCCCAAAGGATGAATGTTACTGTTATTATAACTGCATTTGTGAATACTGTATGTCTATTGTGGAAATAAATGAAGAAATTGTTGATTTAGACGTCAGTTATTCATACTGTCATGTATTTGATATACTTTTAAAATAGTCTGTTATGGTAAATATGAGATTCTAGGTTGATTAAAAATATTGATATTATTGCCATATTGTGCATCTTTTCAGAGTATGGAAAACAATAGGCAATAATAAAATGCCATACATATTATAATTTTAAATATTTTTAAGTTTTCAAAGTTCCATGTATTTCACATAACAGCTGTGGTAAGCTCAAAATCAATATTTTGGTACATTTGATCTACTTTTCAAAAGGCAACGTGTCCAGTTATCAGTGAAAGGACAAGCATGTGACCACGAGACAATTCTGCACTGATTTCACAGTATAGACTGTTGTACAGAATGCTACCAGCATTATTTACTAATTTGGTCTTTGAAACACTCACCTGTTTGTCCTGGAATATAGATGGGTTTATCAGTCTGAATAAAGGTCAGAGGATTGTAGTGTCTAAACATCACTTTTCTCTCTTCAGTCATCTGGAAAGACTCCCCCTTAACTTCCACCTTTATTTCCTGGACTGAGTCTACTACTACTAATGGTGCCTGATAAGAGATAAAATTCAGTGTTAATTCAAACACACTGTTTTTACAACAATGATATAAGATGAAAACGCAGCAGACATATTCTGATCTGTTTTATTATCAGGCACAGACCTGGAAGTCGAAGCAGCGGTGAAACTCTTTGTCTATTTCCTCCTTCAGCAGTAATGTGTTTTCCAAACCATTCACTACATAAATGTTCATTATGAGACTTTCATTGGGCTTCAGGAGACTTGCACACAGTTTGGCTTCAGATCCAGACTGAATCACAGCTGGAAATGTCACCATGAAAAAGCTGTCGAGAAATGACAATGATAATACAGAATTTGTCATATGCATCTTAAGTGTCTGCAGACAATTAAAGTGAAATAAACATTTTAAATATGCTGAAATGTGTTTAATTTGAATAACCGTTGAATTAAAAAAAATACGACAATAATCAAAAGTGACTTACGGCCCTGATATGTCTCCATTCACAGAAATGGAGAGAAGGCAGAACAGCAGGAGACCTTTCCAAAAACAACCAGCATGAGGAGCCATGATGATGACTGGTTGTGCAGCTCATGCATTGTGTCCTTTAAATAGTCTCACATGTTAAAGGAGGTCCTTCAAAAACATTTGTATTGACAATCTGATTAATGATTCAACCATAAAATCAATTTTATGAACTTATTTTCTTAAATTAAAAAGTCTGTTAATGCCCAAACATCTGGCTTAAACAGCAAAATATTAGTATTAAAAGTTATTTAATCTGTAACCATTACCATAGCAAATTGAGTTCAACTCAATATAGTGCAATACATATGTTTTTGTAAATATAGATCCTTTAAGTATATTTTTATATATATAATTATAATTAAAATTATAAAAGAATAAATCAAACATTATCATACACATTAAATTATCTAAACAACCCTCCTTCAGCAGAAACACTGAGGGGAATGACTCTCTTTGCTCTTTAAATAAACAGTCCAACTGAAGGTCAATCTACACCTACTCAGTTTGAGTGAACTTTACTCAAACTTTAGTCAGTTTGCTTATTGCGTAAACGGAGTAAGAATTTCTGTAAATTGATGTTTATATTTGTAAATCATTTGAATGTAAAAAGAAATTTACCTGAGATTATTTACAATCACGTGCATTATACAAGTTTTAACTTAAATTCACTGGAATTAGTTTCATTGCGCTTTCAAGGGTTTGAAAATCATTGAGGTCTGTTGTGGGCAGTCAATAATTATTCCTAATATTGCCAATACATGCTACAAATCATTCAACTTAAATAAATGTAATTAATAAAAAATGTTACCAAAGATGAACTTATACATATGAACAGGGCTTGATATTTCCCCGTAAATTTACAGTAAAGTACTGGCAGCAGTGGTTCCAGCCATTTACTGTTATTTTACAGGATTGCAACCGTTTTTTCATTTTACAGTTGTGCTTTTATTCCACAGTAAAGTACTGGCAGCTATTTACCCCAATTGTACAGTTCAAGTACAGTTTTCTGTTTTACGGCTGAACTGTAATTTCACAGTAAAGTACTGGCAGCAGTGGTTCCAGCCTTTAACTGTTATTTTACAGGTTTGCAGCCGTTTTTCATTTAACAGTTGTGCTGTAATTCCACAGTAAAGTACTGGCAACAATTTACCGTAATTGTACAGTTTAAGTACAGTTTTCTGTTTTATGGCTGTACTGTAATTTCACAGTAATGGCTATGTTATTTTATATTTACTCTACTGCCTAGATAGCAAATAAATACCTTATTTCTCCCAGAGATGTATAATAATATATTGCAAATGCAAGTATTGTGTCTAATTGATGCTGACAATAAAATCTACTCAAATGGGTCAAAAATAAATACAATGTCAAAAGAGGTGCCATAATACAATAAAACTAACATTTACGCAATAGAAAAAGAACAACAAAAACAAAGTCACACAATACAACAGAAACATAAAAATAGAAATATCTTTGTAAAAATATGCAACAAATAATGTCGAACAATAAACTAAAAGCAACACAAACTGTAAATAGTTTCACAATATCAAAAACACAGCAACCATAAACAGAGCACTAAATTTATATATCAAGGATTAAATTAAAACAATGTGAAAGATATAGTGCATAAAAATATAATAACAGAAACCAATGAACAAACTGAATAAACAAACAAGAGAAATTAAAGACAAAACGTATGTTTACAGAGGTGCAAATATATATTAGTCAAATAAGTTACAAACAACACTGTAAAAGATAAACAAAATAGATGAAACCCAGTCGAGAAAAAAACAATATGAGTGAAAAGTAGTTCTGAAGACAACATAACTTTTATCTTGACATTGATCGAAGAAATGGCATTCCAGGGGCCCGTTTCAATAAGGAGGTTTATCCAACACCGAGTTAAAATGTGAACTCTGAGTTGATTTACACTGAGATGCGAAATTGGGATTTCAGAACAGCTGATTTGAGTTATGTCAACTCTTACCCTGCGTTCCATTTCGAAGGACTCATCCCATACCTTAAGCCCTTCGAATGGTTTACCCGCCAGAGTGAGAGCTTTGAAGGATAAAAGGGTGTAGGGGACCAAACAATTGTTTCTTGAAGTGCCCTTCTGCGTCCTCATCCCACGCCCATAAGGAGGCACGTCACCACGTAAAGAATCCGTGCAAAGAATCCTGGGAGCATGAAGTGACCATCAGTTGTAGCCGTTGAAATCCTTCATTCTCAAGGGCACTTTGTAGTGGCCAGTTATGAGCACTTCGGTTTGGAACGACCCTTCAGTATGGCTGAAAACTACTTGTTTAAATTAATAAAGAGAAAAATGTACCAAAAACTAAACAAATGAATCAGTAAATTAATAAATAAAAATAAATAAAAAAACTGAAATAAAACAAAAGTAATAAAAAATCTCATAATATTGCTCCCCATCAGTGATGAGTGTGACGTCATGGCGTATAGGACACTTGTCGGTGTGGCAGACTTTTGTGTCAAAGTCAGACTGACCGCTGTTTAAAACCCTGCTCGGAGCAGATTGGGGTAATTGTTAATTACCTTTATCGCTTCATTTCTGCATGTATGTCTGAATTTATTCATTTCTTGATCCATCCACTTTATTTATACACTTTATTAAGTCATTTCTTAACCTCCATAGATAACTACCATTTGTGAGAATGTGTAATGGAAAGAATATGCTCACGATGGCTGATGTTATTGATGTAAAGATGGATGAGATATATTTTGATTAATCTAATTCACTATTAATAAAAATTGTACAGTTTTAATTAAAATTCACAGGGAAATGACAAAATTGCACTCGGGTTCTAAATTGCTCTCCCCAAGTCAATGTACAACCCTATGAATTGATGCAGCCTCTTCGCAAGCAGGATCCTCTTTAAAAGCACAAATTATATTTTAGTCACTGAGATGATCTCTGTGTGATCAAAATGTGTGCCATGAATGACTGTATTAATGAATGAGTTACATCACTTGCATTTTAAAAAGGGGGAGGACCGGAGGAGATTGAAAGAAACTCTGGGTTTACCAAAGAAAACCTGCTCCCGACCAGGTAAGGTTCACATGGTTAACAGTAAGTTACTATGCTTACGTGCGTGTGTGTTTTTGTGTGTTTGTGTGTGTGTGTCTATGTCTATGTGTGTTATTATGTGTGCATATTGTGTGTGTGGAGCATTTGTTTGTTGGTATGTCTTTCTTCTGTGTTTTCCACTTTTTCTTGTTTTTACAGGTATAACTTTAATTGTTTTGCTTATAGTCAACATGTCTCATGTGCAGCTGCTTTGTAACAATGAAAATTGTAAAAAGCACTATATAAATAAAGTTAAGTTGAGTTTTTGTTTGTTTTTACATAAGCATTTACAGCAAAATACAGTCTATTTATATGAAATATATAATATAGCAATATATGTATTTTCACAAGTCTCTTTTCTCAAAAGTGTTCTAAACCGTGGACTCAATGCTCATCTAATGGTGTGTATTAAAGTGTCCTTCTTGTGTGACATGCAAGAGGAGCAAAAAAAAAATCTTTTAACACTTTCACAAAGTATCAGATTATTTTTTTTATTTGCCTGGAATAAAGAGCAAAATAACTGAACACATGAAATAACATTAAACATTTGTGTATTCATTTTAACTTTATTTAAGCTGCAGTACTGAAGTTTATTCACAGGGGAAGGAGTACTCGGTCTCTGACTGATCACCTGAAGAAAATGATGTAAAGTTATCACTCAGATATGAGCTGTTCACAGTTCTATACACAGTAAATTGTGTGTAAATACTAGTGTAGTACACTTTTAAATAAAGCCAAAGTAAGACCAACAGTTATGTGTTGGCAAACTATGCATATACTACAATTTATTGAGGATTTACTGAGAATACATTTGATATAAATACAGTAAACAGTGTGTGTCACGTTTCATACAAAACTGGCATATCAAGTCTTACTTGTTTGGTAGTAATCATAGATTTTAATGACAGCTGGCTTGAGGTTCTTAACTGGAAGAACCTGCTTTAATTGTATCTGATAATTCATGGGAATATCTTTGAGAACCTGCAGGAGCATGAACATAAGAACACAAACTCTCATTCATGGGCATTACAGATTAAATGCTAATGGAAAATGTATGAATCATTCATTATTATATTTTATTTGGATAAATTGTAAAAAGCTCAAAAGATGAGAAAGGTGAAAACTGTCTCACCTTCTTCAAATACACAATGACATGATCATCTTTAGAATCCACCCGCTCCACATTTGTTTCAAACATCTGCGATCTGCCAAGCTGTGGGGAAGAAATTATTTTCATTATTAAATTCAATTTTATTTTTGATAAGACATGCCTTTTACGTTATAACATTACTGTTATTTTAACTTTAAAAAAAATTGTGAATCCTTTACACGCACCAAAGATGTATCAGCTGTGAATCCTGATAAGAGTTTAATATCCACAATGACCATGTTAGTATTTTCCTGTGGACCATTATATCTGCAAAAGATCCACATGAAAAGAGTAGATTTCTCAAATACTTCACAAAATAACACACATACAATTAAGCTAGGAAATATTTTACAATTTGAAAATGGCATTACAAAGATAGCAGTTGTTGTGTTATATGTGTAACAGTCGAGATGTGCAATTTCACTTCATATTGTCAGTTTTTGCCTTGAGTCAACCCTTGAATTACTCTGAGCTTTGAATTAGTTTGGTATTATAGTTTTCTAGAGGTTTTTTTGTATTCGGTGGTATCTGATGGACAGCCTGAAGCCATAATCATGATCATGTTTTGTCATTCAGACGTGTTCATACTTCACTTTGAAGTTCAAATGATGTTGTTGTCCGAATGATTTTTTGCAATCAGCCTCAAATGTAGCTTCAACAGTCAAAGATTTATCTTCACTGGGGGTGGGAATGTTGTAGAACAAAGCCATCTGTAAGAAAAGAGAAGATTTGTGGCGCAAACACAGAAACATGACAAGAGGTACTTTGTGCTAAATTAGAAAACAATAGAGAGAAATAGATGAGGACGTTCTGACCTGCACAGACACACAGGTGGATCCCTTCACTTCAATACTGTATTTGCCTGGAACGTTCTTCAGTTTCTTCTCCTGATACAGTAACTTATTGTCTTGATTCACATCAAAGCTGTGAGATTCTCCTGCTGACTGAACCGTCACTGTGCTGGAACCATCAGAGCTGAACACTTTGGTGGCGTACAAAGACAAAGCTTGAAGAGCCACAACTGTGTCCTGATAACATCACAACATCATCATTACAACATGAAAATACATTCTGTGTGTAAAACAAACTATAGTGTTTTCACCTGTGTAGAGGAGAATCCTCCATAAGCGTTCTGCTGCTTCACAAGCCAGCTCACAATCCTGTTAGCATATCCCAGATCAGCTGTAGTGACTGAATCTGTTGTGAGAACCGCTAACAGAACATATGAGCTGATCTCCACTGCCAGAGAACCAGAATCATCACTAGATCCCATCTGAGTCCAGTGCAGGAGACCTCCTTTACAACACACACACCAAAAGAGACATGAGGAGACTCAACTATGTTAGATGCAAAATCCATAACATGTCTTGATGCAAAACATGTCTTTACCATCTGAAATGGCTACAGTGTCGAGCTCCTTTAAAAGCTGCTGTCGGATGTCTGTGTCATTCGCCAGACTGAAAGTGTAGGCAAGCAGCGCAGTGCTGTAAGTGTTTTTAAGATTCCCAATGACGGACCTCAAACAGGACAAACCTTGAGTGAGCACAGGATGCTGTAACACAAACAGAGAAACAGCAGGTGTGTGTCAGTGTCATTCTTCTAATAGTATCTACTGTGTTCTCTGGAGATGAACTTACTGTCACTGGAGTTTCCAGTTCAAGCAATGATGCAGTGATGTAGGCAGTCATGGTCACATTATCATTCACTCCACCCTTCACAAACACAGGTACAAACAACACATATTGTACTTCATTTTTCCTTTAAATCTTTTCTTAAATACTGTTTAATAATCAATCACACACCTTCATTCTATTGTTGAATAAACTTCCCTGTTGAATAAAACAGCCGTCTGAACTCTGTCCTTTTATTAACCAAATCTTTGCACTCTGAATAACATGTGGATCAATGAAGATGTATTTCTGTGCTTTGCCAAAAGATCTCAGAACAAAAGCTGTCAACCTGGAAATGTGAAAAAAGATTAAATTGATAAATTTGTTTTTTGTTGACTAATCTGATATAATGTTAAAGCGACATTGCAACGGTGTTTCATGCATTCTGACTTCTTTACAATGTTAAACGTGATGTCTTCTCATGCTTAACATGGTCAACTTGTAAAAAAACGAGTTGGGCGTTTGACGTATTTTTTTAATTTCTGTGTTCGATACACTCCTCCAGCGATCGTACAGGTTTCATAAAGTTTTTTTCAAACATATAAAACTGTATTGTAGCAACTTTTCTTAGTCCCTAATTGGACAATTCTCCCGGAAAGCGTGTGGCATGGCCACAGGAGAGCAGGAGAAGGAGCATGCGCTGACACTTGTAAGCAGGAGAGAGAGCATACGTTTTCAAAATTCAGGTGTTTGTTTGTTCACTGCATTTGGGTGATGAATGTGATATAAACTGGATATAACTTCCAGAAAGGCAAGAAACCTGGGAGTGGTGATCGATGACCAGCTCAACTTCACAGATCAAGTTGCCAGCACCACCCGGTCCTGTAGATTCATCCTCTACAATATCAGGAAAATTAGACCCTTCCTATCAGAGCATGCTACGCAAGTCCTAGTACAGGCTCTAGTCCTGTCCAAACTGGACTACTGCAATGCACTACTGGGAGGACTTCCAGCTTGCACAACCAAACCTCTACAGATGATCCAGAATGCTGCGGCAAGAGTCATCTTTAATGAACCGAAGAGAGCACACGTTACTCCTCTACTCATTAAGCTACATTGGCTCCCTATAGTCGCTCGCATCAAATTCAAGACTCTGTTCCTGGCCTACAAGACCACCACTGGTTTGGCACCACCTTATCTTCACTCACTACTGCAGACATATGTACCCGCCAGATCCCTACGCTCTGCAAACTAACGGCGTCTTGTGGTGCCATCACATAAAGGTAGAAAATCTCTCTCGCGCACCTTCTCCGGATCTGTTCCACCTATGTGGAATGATCTGCCTGCTGCTACAAGATCTGCAGATTCTGTAGCCATCTTTAAGAAACGCCTGAAAACCCATCTCTTCCGCCAACATCTTGCTGTTCTGTTCTGACTCAAGTTTCTTCTCTACTCTTTTCTTCTCTACTCGTTTCTTCTCTACTCTTTTCTTCTCTACTCGTTTCTCCTCTACTCTAAAAAAAACAAACAAAAAAAAAAATGTATGAATGAATGTTTCTGTATACTGTGTTAGGCTATATGAAACCAGTCTTCTTTTTGATTGCACTTATGCTCTTGTTGTACTTATGCTGTCCTAATTGCTTCCATTACCTACCCCACTTGTAAGTCGCTTTGGATAAAAGCGTCTGCTAAATGACTAAATGCTAAATGCTAAATGCTATAACGGTGGATTTGGAGATCGCTTTAAACTGATATATGGGGCCGTCCCAGCGCTAAAAGATGCCGGACATGCGATGAGTGAAACTGATGTCTGTGTTTTGTTGACAATGGGTGAGCATGTGCTTCGGTTCAGCCTACCCCTTCCCCCCACAAGCGCCGTATGTTTTCGGAAACAATCGTAAAGCTGTATCTATCTTTTATAAATGTGATCAAACTAAATACTCTTCGAAAGATACAAATTATGCAATAATACTCTAAAGGTACTCAAGATTAATATGAGATTTGGCAAAAACCCTGTGTGTTAGGGCCGCTTTAAGAAAAGTGAGAAGGAAAAGTAAATATTCACCATGTATTCTCATTCCCATGACCAAATGTGCTGTATGCACCACTGCGGTGTCTGTAGTTCAGTTGTCTCTGATAACCTGTTTAAATTGTCAGTGATTAAATTCAGATAAACAGTCTGTTGATAAGACAATCAGTTACACATGTGACTGACTATTATTCTTCATTAAAGGACCTGATGTGTTCAAGCATGACAAAAATATCTTACCACTCTTCAGGAAGCCTGTAGCTTTCTCTCTGATGTCTGAGGTGAGCTGTTCTGTGTTCTCCAGATACTGTAAAATGTAAATATTTGGAGAAAGAACAGCAATGTTTTGTTCTCCACAGCCGTACGGCATCCGCAATAATCCATGAAGATTCTGCAGCGCACGACCCAATATGTCTCCTGCAAGAGGAATGTAAAGTCAATGACACAAATGTAACTCTTCATTTCTGTTTGTGTATTTACAGTAAATGTTACCAATGACTGAAACAGAAGATCTGGCTGATCCCTCTATCACATCTTTAGGAAGAGTCAGATCAATCTCTTCTGACAGACTTTTGCCTATAAACCAGAGAGATGAAAATAAGTTAATGATCAGTAGGACAAGATACTCATGTGTAAATTTATGTAATTTTAACAAACCCTTTGGACACAGTAACCAGCTGTTAGTTTCTGTCTTTTCAGTTCCTTCAGCCTACAGCAGATAATAATGATGTTAACATATATTAACATAAGTCACACGAGGATCATAGGTCAGTTGAAGTGTGTGGAGAGCTGTTGGAGGTGAGCTCACCTGTACAAGGAGACTTCGAGTAACTATGTCAATGCGTCCTCTCTCTGGCACGCTCACAATCTCATTGTCACACACAGTCTGTGACTGCTCTGCCTCTGCACTCACTGTAATATTCAACACTCCTACAATACACACAACACATCCAGAAGAATTATGACAAGAAATAAACAGAAACATAAATTGTTTTTTGTGTCTGAAACTGACCAAGCACAGAAGGAGTGAGAATCCATTTAAATGTTTTTCTTCCATTAGCACATAGACAGGATGAATACTGATCATCAGAGGAGGCCTTAAGAGTGAAGTCTGAGGACGGAGCTGGAGTTACTTTAACCTGCCCATGAAAGATGGAAGATTAGTTCAGATCTTATATGACAGAAATGTGACAGCATATAAATTGAGAAATCTCACCATGATGCACTTGGATAGATAGTTAAAGACGGTGGCCTTCAGCTCAAAGATCTCTCCACGGATGATGGAGTAAGGCAGAGAGAGCTCCAGGAAGAAGGGCTGGAAAACTGTCAGCTGAGCAGGAGGAGCCAGACCCAGACCTTCAGAGGACAGACAGAAGACATCCATCTCCCAGGTGGTGATGGTGTCAGGAACCTTCACTGGAACTTGTGTTGATCCTGAATCCCTGTGGCGGAAGCATTACAACATTTCAGCCTGCTGTAAAGCTTTATGTTTTTTGTTGAACAGTCACAATATTAAACATTGAGGAAAAAGTATATAAAAAGGTTCTCTGCTGTTATATAGAATTATAAATACTGGCATGAGGTAAAATTATCATTGATAAATTAAAGAATTATTTAACACAATGTCAATAGATGTAACTTTCGACATCTCTGACAAATTTACTAACCCAACTTCAACAAGTTGCCAGATCCAAGTTTCTGGAAAGATTGTCCGAACCGTCTCTAATGCACTTTGTGGCGCAAAATCCAATCCCTGAGCAAAGGCAATTCCATGATGATGTTGACGATACATCACTGAATGGAAAGAACACGGTTTAAACTGTTTTAGATGAGAGTGTCTCGTCGGGATTAAATCTGACAAACTGCAGTCCTATTTCATAGATATACTACTGTAGATGAGCATCAAATAGATTATTTATTCCACTACCTAAATATTAATATTATGGGAAAAAATGTATTACTTAAAAAATAGATGATAGAAAGATGATAGATGTAAATGACTCTGTCTGGTCTTTACCTCTGATACATTCTGTGTGTAAAACAAGTCACTTCACTTTATCAAGTTCATATCAAGCATGTGGTGATCTTGGCATTTCAAGCATAGGCCTATCTATTACCAATAACATCAAAACTTCCTCCACTCTTCCACAAGGATGATACTTTTCTTTTGACTGTTTCTATTTATTACTAAATGCTACTCTTTTTTTCATAAAGTTCGATCTGGATTCTAAGCAGTATTGGGATATTTCATTTGAGTTTAAAAGTTTTCACATTCCACATAGCAAAAAAATATATGGGGAACAAGAATATCTTCACACTGCAAGCCTTAAAGCTCAATTGCAATTTTTTTGCTGGGATCAGATTTTTTTTGTTCAGCTTTTCAGAGAATTTCTTAAATGTGGGCAATATCAGATTCAGTGTGAACTTGTGATGGTTATAAACTGAATAATCGCATGCGCAAAACAAAAATAAAACGTAACACGCTGTCACACAGAATTAAGCAAGGGTCAAGTCAGCAGGTGCTGAGCGGATCGTTCTCGCGGCGCGATTTGAGAGAGCATTCTAGGAGCAGTCTGCTTTCGGGGTGCACGCAAGCAACGTCTGGATGTCCCAGACAGGAGTAGAACACACCTGTAGCTTATGAATACATATATATTATATATATACATTACTGTCAACTTCATATGTGACCCTGGACAACAAAACCAGTCTTATGGGTACATTTTTCGAAATTGAGATTTTTACATAACCTGAGAGGTGAATAAATAAGATTTCTATTGATGAGTTTTGATGAGTTGTTATTGATGAGTTGTTATTGATGAGTTGTTAAAATGGGAAATATTTGGCCGAGACACAACCGTTTAAAACTCTGGAATCTGAGAGTGCAAAAAAATCTAAATTTTGACAAAATGGCCTTTGAAGTTATTAATCAGGGGCACTGTGACAGGCCATCCACTCACAAAAATAAAGTTTTTATATTTAAAGTAGGAAATTAGAAAAAAAAGCTTCATTTAATATGATCGTTACATTATATCCTAATGATATTTTGCCATAAAAGAAACATTTATAATTTTGACCCATACAACGTAGTTTTGTGTTTTACTAAAAATGTTCCTGTGCTACTTAAGACTGGTTTTGTGATCCAGCGTCACATATTTGTTCTGTCCGAATGTGATATTGTAGTAGTTTTTTTATGATTAGTTAGTTCTGGTTATTTGAAGCCTAATTTGTTTGAACATTAGTTTCGATTTAATACAAAAAAAAATCCCTGGTTAAAAAGACCATTCAGACTGAGGTCGCATTGCGAAACATCAGACTTGTGTCTGATTTAGGACCACATATGGAAGTGACTCAGATCAGATTTGAAAAGAAAGGATTCCATGTGGTTTGTCTTGTTCACTGTCATGCAGTAAACAGATCTGGGTCAGATATGAGCAAAACAATTCGACAGTATTAACTTTTTTAATATGCTAAATATTTGGCAGCCGAGTGTGACACACATAGTGTGTCTTTTATAGATGAAAAATACAACATCAAAATCCTTTCAAATTTGTAAATGGGGATTGTATATGTTATTGCATTGCATCATGGGATTGAATGAGTGCACTCAATAATTTCCAGTATGTTCCCTCAAATAGTGCACTATGTAATGGTGTAGGGGGCAAATTTGGATATAGACTTTTTTTAGATAAAGAATTTTTTTTAAGTCATTTTAAACATGAATTACTTTCATTTCTTCGCAGAACACAAAAGATGTTCTTTTGAAGAATGTTGTTAACCTTCAACCATTCAGTTGCTTTGGTTTTGTGTCCATACAATAGAAGTGACCAAAGTAATGGGTGGCGACGCTGTTCGGTTACCAACATTCTTCAAAATATCTTCTTTTGTGTTCCATGAAAGAAAGACAAACACGTTTGGAATGACATGAGGATGAGTAAATGATGTTTTTCTTTTGGGTGAACTGTCCCATTAACTTCAGGCCAGGCGCCTGTGTCTAATGAAACCATTTATAGAACCAAATTAGAGTTTGTATAGGATCTATATCTTTAAGTACTACTTTGTAGAAAAAAAACGTAAAAAGTCGGATAACTCTTTCCATAATGATAACAGTATTGTAATGGCAAATATGAATTCCACTCATATTTTTATACTTTTATAAATTAAAAGTGTTTTTTTACATGTTTCAAAACAAATTTAGAGCATAAAAACATTAAATGTGCTGTACCTGAATTATGGTATGGGTGATAAGTCAAGCCCTTGTATTGCAGACATCGAGGGACTTGAATAGGCAAATTTGTTGCCATCTTCAATCCCACTTTCTGTCAAACAGTATGATAAATTAAATTAAAACATACAATTTAAACAAAAGTGCTAGTTAACGAAAAAGTCTAAATAATCAAGTGTTTTAAATTTTATTTCAGATCATATTTATTCATGTAACAACCATCATTTTTTTCCTATCACTCAGCTAGTTACCTTCAAGGTTTCATAGGCAACTCCTGTTGCCGATGCTCGACGGGGTCTAACGTGCAAACACTCCTGCTGGTCTTCAATGTTGTAGGGAAATTCTATAGCTGAGCGCACTGGAAGCAGTTCAAAGATCTGAAATAAAACCATAATCTAACTTTATAAGTCTGATATCTAACATTTCCACACAGAATATTTCTATTCTCTGTGTCTTCAGACTGTCATCTATACAGTCATCCTGATGGTCTGGCCTTAAACAGATGTCACAAGACAGAAATAAAAAAACATGGACTATAAAGCATCAACTACACCTTATCAACATCCAGACGTTTTCCAGATTCCAAGATCATTACACTTTGATCTATAGCACTGAGAGCACACAGTGAACCAGCTTGAGCTGAAAGCTGTACAGTGTTTTCTTCACCGGGAACTGCTGAAGCAGGAGAAAACTGCACAGACACCTGTGACCATGACAACAAACAGCATGTGTCACTCCGATATGTACAATGTACATGTATATGATATGCATAAAGCCCAAATATGTTTTTTACCTTGTTATTGAAACATTTTTCAATCTCAAAATATCTGCTACCAGCGACTACATTATCACTGGGCAGAAGACAGTATGCTAGAATCTGCACAGCTGGACTCAGATCTGCTTCAACAGACAGTTTGAATGACACTGAGCCATTCGCTGCTCCATTAGAAGTCTTCACTTTAACATTCTCATATCCATGATGAACTATCACTCCTCTGGACAAAACCTGACAAACACACACAACATCGGTGTTAACAAACTCACCAGAACACAACCCATCAATACTGTTCAACAAATCACAAAAAAGTATTTATACTCACCATATAGACAATATCAGTTTTGAAATCATCAGTAGTTTCACCAATAAAATAATATTTAATGGTGACTGGAAACTCGGAATTGCACTTTAAAGGGTCATTAGCACCTTCTATTGTCAATTCACTTAATGTAGGTGTATATGGAGTGGCTGGTCGGAACAGCAAAATTATTGCTTTGTCTGTAGAGTAGTGAGGGTTTGTGTGGCCACGATAATGCGTATCTGGATATATATTTCCCTGGATAATAAGAAATAACAATTTACCTTAATGTAAAAAAGTGGAGTCTTAACAATTACTTCGAAGTGGATAAACACAAACTGTCATACCATCAGACTAATATCTCTTTGAGCCAGACTTGATGTATTAAGTGAGAAAGCGGCCAGTCCATCACTGTCTGTAGTGAGATTTAACAGAAGAGATGAAGACCAGCTGTCACCCTCAAATAGATACACGTCTTTGTGAGGAATCGGCATCCCTTTGAAATCGATAAGCTTGATCTGTTAAAAAAAGGATATTAATAAATGTGTAAATATTGGTAGTATTGAGCTAAGACAAGGTGATTTCCCACTTACGTGTCCTTCAATAACTGATCCATGTTCAAATGTTTTGGGGCCTGTAACTGTGACTTTACCAATTTCGTAAGTGAGAGATATAGATTCAGATTTTGTCATGGAGCTCTCTGTTAAATAACAAATGCAGGATCATTACACCTAGAACTTTGAAATAAAACACCAAGCAGTTCTCACAGTCGGGTTTCCATACATTTACATTCTACACAAGGCCAATCTCACCTGTTCCCTCTTCTGTTACTTTCACATCAACGGTAAAACTATTTTCTAAGACATCCTTTAATGTGGTGTTCAAAAAGTGCAGTGTGCTGATGGTATGGGTGGCACAGCCATTCTCTTTCATCTAATGGTAATAAATAAATACACACACATATTGATTAAAGATTGATTTCATCGGAAAAACATTAATTTGATTTGACACAAAAGAAGATATTTTGAAGAAAAAACAGTTTCGGGGCACTTTTGATTAACATTTTCATTTGTCCTACTATGGTAGTCAATGGAGGTTTGTTTGGTTACAAGCATTCTTCCAAATATCTTTGAATGAACTGTTCCTTTCGCTACAAACCTCAGTGATCTCCTCCAAACAGGGTGGGGTAATGGCACAGTAACGACAGTTACGACACACTTTTACCCAAGATGTTCCAGGTACAGGCTGTCCGTATGTGTATCTGTGACAAAGGTACAAGCAACCGATATACAGAATAAACATTTAAATGTATGAGCTATGAATGATGATAAACATCTTTTTTAAATGCTCTGCCTGAAAATGCACCACTCACTTTCCGCAAACTTCAATTGTCATTTCCTCTTCCCCAATGCTGACTTTCGTGGGTTTTTTGACGGTCACATCAAACTTGGGCAAAACTAGAATAAGGGAGCAAGACTTGGAGCTATAAGTCAAATTATAAACAATATTCTTAAAATGTGTCCTGAATAAATGTACATTGTATTGGCTTACCATACTTTTCCACCTTAAAATCTTGTGTAATCATTCTTTCACCAACTTGAGCAGTCAGTTTATATCTGCCTAAACGAGCTTCTGGATTTAAGTCATAAGAACGCTGTAATATCCACCGTGTTGACGAAACATTTGACCATTGACCGATTCTGTTTCCATGACCGTCCTGGGAAAACCAAAGGGGTGCGGATTTGATATTTAGTTCAGTAATTCTGAACATTATTCAGAGTCAAGAATTTGTGAATAATCACAGATCTGGCATTAAATGTAAATAAGATTTAAACTTATGACAGTATAGGAGGTTTTGTGTTCTTACCTCAAGCACCACTGCACTATACTGTAAATAAAAGAGTAAACAGGAAATAAACAATCTTTATGTATAATGACTTCTACTGTATGATGATAGCAGAATTTAAATCCAGCTATGTGTTTGTCCATAGTAAACACTCCAAACCTGCTGATCAAGGGGTGCAAAGTTTGTGTCCATGGTAACAACTCTGAAGTGCACTGTGAAAACAGAAATGTACAAGTGTAACCTTTGATTTAAATGCAGCAGGTATTTCAGCTCTTATATAAGAAAAGGATTGCAGTCAGCAGGACATTGTCCCTAAATTACTCGATTTAGGCCCAAAGGATGAATGTTACTGTTATTATAACTGCATTTGTGAATACTGTATGTCTATTGTGGAAATAAATGAAGAAATTGTTGATTTAGACGTCAGTTATTCATACTGTCATGTATTTGATATACTTTTAAAATAGTCTGTTATGGTAAATATTGAGATTCTAGGTTGATTAAAAATATTGATATTATTGCCATATTGTGCATCTTTTCAGAGTATGGAAAACAATAGGCAATAATAAAATGCCATACATATTATAATTTTAAATATTTTTAAGTTTTCAAAGTTCCATGTATTTCACATAACAGCTGTGGTAAGCTCAAAATCAATATTTTGGTACATTTGATCTACTTTTCAAAAGGCAACGTGTCCAGTTATCAGTGAAAGGACAAGCATGTGACCACGAGACAATTCTGCACTGATTTCACAGTATAGACTGTTGTACAGAATGCTACCAGCATTATTTACTAATTTGGTCTTTGAAACACTCACCTGTTTGTCCTGGAATATAGATGGGTTTATCAGTCTGAATAAAGGTCAGAGGATTGTAGTGTCTAAACATCACTTTTCTCTCTTCAGTCATCTGGAAAGACTCCCCCTTAACTTCCACCTTTATTTCCTGGACTGAGTCTACTACTACTAATGGTGCCTGATAAGAGATAAAATTCAGTGTTAATTCAAACACACTGTTTTTACAACAATGATATAAGATGAAAACGCAGCAGACATATTCTGATCTGTTTTATTATCAGGCACAGACCTGGAAGTCGAAGCAGCGGTGAAACTCTTTGTCTATTTCCTCCTTCAGCAGTAATGTGTTTTCCAAACCATTCACTACATAAATGTTCATTATGAGACTTTCATTGGGCTTCAGGAGACTTGCACACAGTTTGGCTTCAGATCCAGACTGAATCACAGCTGGAAATGTCACCATGAAAAAGCTGTCGAGAAATGACAATGATAATACAGAATTTGTCATATGCATCTTAAGTGTCTGCAGACAATTAAAGTGAAATAAACATTTTAAATATGCTGAAATGTGTTTAATTTGAATAACCGTTGAATTAAAAAAAATACGACAATAATCAAAAGTGACTTACGGCCCTGATATGTCTCCATTCACAGAAATGGAGAGAAGGCAGAACAGCAGGAGACCTTTCCAAAAACAACCAGCATGAGGAGCCATGATGATGACTGGTTGTGCAGCTCATGCATTGTGTCCTTTAAATAGTCTCACATGTTAAAGGAGGTCCTTCAAAAACATTTGTATTGACAATCTGATTAATGATTCAACCATAAAATCAATTTTATGAACTTATTTTCTTAAATTAAAAAGTCTGTTAATGCCCAAACATCTGGCTTAAACAGCAAAATATTAGTATTAAAAGTTATTTAATCTGTAACCATTACCATAGCAAATTGAGTTCAACTCAATATAGTGCAATACATATGTTTTTGTAAATATAGATCCTTTAAGTATATTTTTATATATATAATTATAATTAAAATTATAAAAGAATAAATCAAACATTATCATACACATTAAATTATCTAAACAACCCTCCTTCAGCAGAAACACTGAGGGGAATGACTCTCTTTGCTCTTTAAATAAACAGTCCAACTGAAGGTCAATCTACACCTACTCAGTTTGAGTGAACTTTACTCAAACTTTAGTCAGTTTGCTTATTGCGTAAACGGAGTAAGAATTTCTGTAAATTGATGTTTATATTTGTAAATCATTTGAATGTAAAAGAAATTTACCTGAGATTATTTACAATCACGTGCATTATACAAGTTTTAACTTAAATTCACTGGAATTAGTTTCATTGCGCTTTCAAGGGTTTGAAAATCATTGAGGTCTGTTGTGGGCAGTCAATAATTATTCCTAATATTGCCAATACATGCTACAAATCATTCAACTTAAATAAATGTAATTAATAAAAAATGTTACCAAAGATGAACTTATACATATGAACAGGGCTTGATATTTCCCCGTAAATTTACAGTAAAGTACTGGCAGCAGTGGTTCCAGCCATTTACTGTTATTTTACAGGATTGCAACCGTTTTTTCATTTTACAGTTGTGCTTTTATTCCACAGTAAAGTACTGGCAGCTATTTACCCCAATTGTACAGTTCAAGTACAGTTTTCTGTTTTACGGCTGAACTGTAATTTCACAGTAAAGTACTGGCAGCAGTGGTTCCAGCCTTTAACTGTTATTTTACAGGTTTGCAGCCGTTTTTCATTTAACAGTTGTGCTGTAATTCCACAGTAAAGTACTGGCAACAATTTACCGTAATTGTACAGTTTAAGTACAGTTTTCTGTTTTATGGCTGTACTGTAATTTCACAGTAATGGCTATGTTATTTTATATTTACTCTACTGCCTAGATAGCAAATAAATACCTTATTTCTCCCAGAGATGTATAATAATATATTGCAAATGCAAGTATTGTGTCTAATTGATGCTGACAATAAAATCTACTCAAATGGGTCAAAAATAAATACAATGTCAAAAGAGGTGCCATAATACAATAAAACTAACATTTACGCAATAGAAAAAGAACAACAAAAACAAAGTCACACAATACAACAGAAACATAAAAATAGAAATATCTTTGTAAAAATATGCAACAAATAATGTCGAACAATAAACTAAAAGCAACACAAACTGTAAATAGTTTCACAATATCAAAAACACAGCAACCATAAACAGAGCACTAAATTTATATATCAAGGATTAAATTAAAACAATGTGAAAGATATAGTGCATAAAAATATAATAACAGAAACCAATGAACAAACTGAATAAACAAACAAGAGAAATTAAAGACAAAACGTATGTTTACAGAGGTGCAAATATATATTAGTCAAATAAGTTACAAACAACACTGTAAAAGATAAACAAAATAGATGAAACCCAGTCGAGAAAAAAAACAATATGAGTGAAAAGTAGTTCTGAAGACAACATAACTTTTATCTTGACATTGATTGAAGAAATGGCATTCCAGGGGCCCGTTTCAATAAGGAGGTTTATCCAACACCGAGTTAAAATGTGAACTCTGAGTTGATTTACACTGAGATGCGAAATTGGGATTTCAGAACAGCTGATTTGAGTTATGTCAACTCTTACCCTGCGTTCCATTTCGAAGGACTCATCCCATACCTTAAGCCCTTCGAATGGTTTACCCGCCAGAGTGAGAGCTTTGAAGGATAAAAGGGTGTAGGGGACCAAACAATTGTTTCTTGAAGTGCCCTTCTGCGTCCTCATCCCACGCCCATAAGGAGGCACGTCACCACGTAAAGAATCCGTGCAAAGAATCCTGGGAGCATGAAGTGACCATCAGTTGTAGCCGTTGAAATCCTTCATTCTCAAGGGCACTTTGAAGTGGCCAGTTATGAGCACTTCGGTTTGGAACGACCCTTCAGTATGGCTGAAAACTACTTGTTTAAATTAATAAAGAAAAAATGTACCAAAAACTAAACAAATGAATCAGTAAATTAATAAATAAAAATAAATAAAAAACTGAAATAAACAAAAGTAATAAAAAATCTCATAATATTGCTCCCCATCAGTGATGAGTGTGACGTCATGGCGTATAGGACACTTGTCGGTGTGGCAGACTTTTGTGTCAAAGTCAGACTGACCGCTGTTTAAAACCCTGCTCGGAGCAGATTGGGGTAATTGTTAATTACCTTTATCGCTTCATTTCTGCATGTATGTCTGAATTATTCATTTCTTGATCCATCCACTTTATTTATACACTTTATTAAGTCATTTCTTAACCTCCATAGATAACTACCATTTGTGAGAATGTGTGACATGCAAGAGGAGCAAAAAAAAATCTTTTTAACACTTTCACAAAGTATCAGATTATTTTTTTATTTGCCTGGAATAAAGAGCAAAATACTGAACACATGAAATAACATAAACATTGTGTATTCATTTTAACTTTATTTAAGCTGCAGTACTGAAGTTTATTCACAGGGAAGGAGTACTCGGTCTCTGACTGATCACCGAAGAAAATGATGTAAAGTTATCACTCAGATATGAGCTGTTCACAGTTCTATACACAGTAAATTGTGTGTAATACTAGTGTAGTACACTTTTAAATAAAGCCAAAGTAAGACCAACAGTTATGTGTTGGCAAACTATGCATATACTACAATTTTTGAGGATTTACCTGAGAAATATTTGATATAAATACAGTAAACAGTGTGTGGTCACACGTTTAACACAAAACTGGCTATCAAGTCTTACTTGTTTGGTAGTAATCATAGATTTTAATGACAGCTGGCTTGAGGTTCTTAACTGGAAGAACCTGCTTTAATTGTATCTGATAATTCATGGGAATATCTTTGAGAACCTGCAGGAGCATGAACATAAGAACACAACTCTCATTCATGGGCATTGCAGATTAAATGCTAATGGAAAATGTATGAATCATTCATTATTATATTTTATTTGGATAAATTGTAAAAAGCTCAAAAGATTAGAAAGTGAAAACTGTCTCACCTTCTTCAAATACACAATGACATGATCATCTTAAGAATCCACCCGCTCCACAAAAGGTGCAAAAATCTCCGATCCGCCAAGCTTTGGGGAAGAAATTATTTCATTATTAAATTTATTTTTATTTTTGACAAGACATGCCTTTTAAGTTATAACAATACTGTTATTTTAACTTTAAAAAAACTGTGAATCCTTTGCACGCACCAAAGATGTATCAGCTGTGAATCCTGATAAGAGTTTAATATCCACAATGACCATGTTAGTAATTTCCTGTGTACCATTATACCTGCAAAAGAGCCACATGAAAAGAGTAGATTTTCTCAATACTTCCAAAAGAACATACATACAATTAAGGTAGGAAATATTTTACAATTTGAAAATGGCATTACAAAGATAGCAGTTGTTGTGTTATAGTGTAACAGTCGAGATGTGCAATTTCACTTCATATTGTCAGTTTTTTGCCTTGAGTCAACCCTTGAATTACTCTGAGCTTTGAATTAGTTTGGTATATAGTTTTCAAAGAGACTTTAGTATTCGGTGGTATCCTGATGGACAGCCTGAAGCCATAACCATGATCATGTTTTGTCATTCAGACGTGTTCATACTTCACTTTGAAGTTCAATTATGTTGTTGTCCGAATGATTTTTGCAATCAGCCTCAAATGTAGCTTCAACAGTCAAAGATTTATCTTCACTGGGGGTGGGAATGTTGTAAGAACAAAGCCATCTGTAAGAAAAGAGAAGATTGTGGCGCAAACACAGAAACATGACAAGAGGTACTTTGTGCTAAATTAGAAAATAATAGAGATAAATGGATGAGGACGTTCTGACCTGCACAGACACACAGGTGGATCCCTTCACTTCAATACTGTATTTGCCTGGAAGGTTCTTTAGTTTCTTCTCCTGATACAGTAACTTATTGTCTTGATTCACATCAAAGCTGTGAGAGTCCTCCTGCTGACTGAACCGTCACTGTGCTGGAACCATCAGAGCTGAACACTTTGGTGGCGTACAAGACAAAGCTTGAAGAGCCACAACTGTGTCCTGATAACATCAAAACATCATCATTACAACATGAAAATACATTCTGTGTGTAAACAAACTATAGTGTGTTCACCTTGTAGAGGAGAATCCTCCATAAGCGTTCTGCTGCTTCACAAGCCAGCTCACATCCTGTTAGCATAACCCAGATCGGCTGTAGTGACTGAATCTGTTGTGAGAAACCGCTAACAGAACATATGAGCTGATCTCCACAGCCAGAGAACCAGAATCATCACTAGATCCCATCTGAGTCCAGTGCAGGAGACCTCCTTTACAACCACAACACCAAAAGAACATGAGGAGACTCAACTATGTTAGATGCAAAATCCATCACATGTCTTGATGCAAAACATGTCTTTACCTCTGAAATGGCTACAGTGTCGAGCTCCTTTAAAAGCTGCTGTCGGATGTCTGTGTCATTGGCCAGACTGAAAGTGTAGGCAAGCAGCGCAGTGCTGTAATGTTTTTAAGATTTCCAATGACGGACCTCAAACAGGACAAACCTTGAGTGAGCACAGGATCCTGTAACACAAACAGAGAAACAGCAGGTGTGTGTCAGTGTCATTCTTCTAACAGTATCTACTGTGTTCTCTGGAGATGAACTTACGGTCACTTACTGGAGTTTCCAGTTCAAGCAATGATGCAGTGATGTAGGCAGTCATGGTCACATTATCATTCACTCCACCCTTCACAAACACAGATACAAACAACAAACATATTGATACTTCTTCCATTTTTCATTTAAATCTTTTCTTAATACTGTTTAATAATCAATCACACACCTTCATCTGTTTTGAACAAACTTCCCTGTTGAATAAACAGCCGTCTGAACTCTGTCCTTTTATTAACCAATCCTTTGCACTCTGAATAACGTGTGGATCATGAAGATGTATTTTCTGTGCTTTGCCAAAAGATCTCAGAACAAAAGCTGTCACACCTGGAGATGTGAAAAAAGATTAAATTGATAAATTTGTTTATTGTTGACTAATCTGATATAATGTTAAGCGAATGCGCAATGGTGTGTCATGCATTCTGACTTCTTTACAATGTTAAAACGTGATGTCTTCTCATGCTTTACATTGTCAACCTTGTAAAAAAAAGAGTTGGGCGTTTTACATATATTTTTATTTTCTGTGTTCGATACACTCTCCAGCGATCGTACAGGTTTCATAAAGTTTTTTTTCAAACATATAAAACTGTATTGTAGCAAGTTTTCTTAGTCCCTTATTGACAATTCTCCCGGTGTGTGGCATGGCCACAGAGAGCAGGAGAAGGAGCATGCGCTGACACTTGTAAGCAGGAGAGAGAGCATACGTTTGCAAAGTTCAGGTGTTTGTTTGTACTCTGCATTTGGATGATGAATGTAATATAAACTGGATATAACGCTGGATTTGGAGATCGCTTGAAACTGATATATGGGGCCGTCCCAGCACTTAAAGATGCCGGACATGTGGTTAGTGAAACTGATGTCTGTGTTTTGTTGACAATGGGTGAGCATGTGCTTCGGTTCAGCCTACCCCTTCACCCCACAAGCGCCATATGTTTTCGGAAACAATCGTATAGCTGTATCTATCTTTTATAAATGTTATCAAACTAAATACTCTTCGAAAGATACAAATTATGCAATAATACTCTATAGGTACTCGAGATTAATATGAGATTTGGCAAAAACCCTGTGTGTTAGGGCCGCTTTAAGAAAAGTGAGAAGGAAAAGTAAATATTCACCATGTATTCTCATTCCCATGACCAAATGTGCTGTATGCACCACTGCTGTGTCTGTAGTTCAGTTGTCTCTGATAACCTGTTTAGATTTGTACCTTCATTAAGACTTTAACAGTTTGAACAAAAGTGTCTTAGTAATAACATTTAATAAAGTACATCATTACCACTCTTCAGGAAGCCTGCAGCTTTCTCTCTGATGTCTGAGGTGAGCTGCTCTGTGTTCTCCAGATACTGTAAAATGTAAATATTTGGAGAAAGAACAGCAATGTTTTGTTCTCCACAGCCGTACGGCATCTGCAATAATCCATGAAGATTCTGCAGCGCACGACCCAATATGTCTCCTGCAAGAGGAATGTAAAGTCAATGAGAAAATTGTAACTCTTCCTTTCTGTTTGTGTATTTACAGTAAATGTTACCAATGACTGAAACAGAAGATCTGGCTGATCCCTCTATCACATCTTTAGGAAGAGTCTGATCAAGCTCTTCTGACAGACTGTTGCCTATAAACCAGAGAGATGAAAACATGTTAATGATCAGTAGGACAAGATACTCATGTGTAAATTTATGTAATTTTAACAAACCCTTTGGACACAGTAACCAGCTGTTAGTTTCTGTCTTTTCAGTTCCTTCAGCCTACAGCAGATAATAATGATGTAGTACCTGAGACGGATCAGACACGCATAACTACTTAAATTTCTTAAATATTACAACAACACCCCTCACCCCACCAGCACGCTAGTCGCTTGGGGGTCAACCCCCAATCTGCAACTTACACCAAGGGCAGGACAAGATCTCTGGTGACCATAGCAACTCACACCAATTCATCAAGATAGAGTATTTTACGACCCATTGGAATGTAAGGAGCTGAACTCTCTTTACTCACTTTGGGGATAGACCTACATTATAAATGCATTTATATGGAAATGTACACATTCATTTATAACATTTCCATGTATTAATGTTCATGTTGTTATGTCTGTTTTAACATTAATCCAACGTATCCATGAATGTGTGTTTAACTACTGGAATTATTAGATTTGTAGTAACTCATTTAACCAAGATTATATTTAGATCATGTTTGGTGTCTATGAGCTACATTTGTGATGTCCTTCGCGTTGATGTTTGTTGTGTTTTGGTAACTCTTTTCTTATTAGTTTTATCAAACTCTTAGTAGTCTTCTAGTGAACATCCAATCAGCTTTCACATGCAAAACACCATCTGAAAGACAAAAACAGTTAACTTTCCCTCCAAAGTTGCCATCTCCTGATTGGAACAGTCACGTCTGTAGGATGTGACATCCTCACAGTTTAAAAGAGACCACGAGAAGATTCTTTCTCTCTCTTCCTCGCGCTTCCTTTTGTCTCTATGTGTGCTCTTCTTTCTCTCGATGCGTTCTGCATCTCCAAAGGATGGATTAGAAGAAGACTTCACCTTTAACCCATAAGTTTGTGCCAGGCTGCGGCCTCGTCTTTTTCCTCTGCATAAAACTGGTTCTCTCTGATCACTTTCAGCCAAGATCAACTGGAGCCTTAACAAACTGCATCAGGACACTTTCTTTCTTTTGATGGGCAAGACGTGCAAGTATCAAACTTAGTCTTATTAATGGATGCATAGGGCATCATTAATCCTTTTAACAAAGGTCCGTTACAAGAAGAAACTGATGTTTAGTTCAGGCTATTGATCTTCTGAATATCATATACTGCCATAATCCATGCTCTGTTCTTCTCTGCTTCAACTTCAACCATCTTCTAATGCTTAACTGTATGTGTGTGTATGTTAGATTAGTATGTGTATAGTCTAGATAATAAAGTCCTGTTTTATTTCACACGTGATGTTGTTTGTAGTTCATGCTCATAATCCGGAGTCCCTAAACATGCCGATTCTTGCTACCTGCTCGTAATGCTAAGTGATTTCCCCAAATCATGAATTTGATCCAGATAATTATAATTGATCATTATTAATTAAATTCATCCCAATTTGGATTGATATTTGTTTCCCTTACAAAGGGTGGTGGAGAAAATATTACTTATAATTGGGATCAAAGCTCATGATAATTCTTACATATTTGATGAAGAATAGTGTTTAAATAATTCTGTTCCTCATTGAATTCACTACATAATTGGTGGAGAATGCGGGCATGATTAAACAAAAGTTATGAGCTTAAACTACTGTCATCCTAAGTGTGTTTTAAATCAAGACGTTATGATGCAACATGCTATACACATGTATGTTGCTATTTGCGGCTTGTTTAATGTAGATAGTGATAGATTGATTTGGTAGTTCTGCTATGAATTAAGAAGTCTTAACATAGATTAAATGGTATCAGTGTAAGGTAAATCTGATTTGGCGAAGAAATCCCAATTTCAGTATTTAATCAATGCATAAGTCTATTCTGACGAAGGAATCTCAGATAAGCTGCATGTGAAACTGTTCCAGAATCAATATGCTTTGGCGAAGAAATCCCAATTGCAATATTGTTTAACCTGTTTTCTGACGAAGGAATCTCAGTACAGTGTTATGTAAAGGTAGATTTGAGTGATGCTCCTCTTTCTGCGTTGTAAGGACCTTTAAATTATAGTCAGAACTATGCCAGTCATCTAAACTTTGACTCTGCATATACAAGTTTAGCTAAATGGTGATCAGTACTGTGTTACAATTGCCGAATGAAAATAGTGTGTTTCTCAATTCTTCAGTATTTGTGTGTAAGGCACAAACAGCTGTATGTATGTAAATGAGTGTAAACCTACAGTGAATGTGTAAGTACTCCTTAAAGAAGGACAGGAAACCTGTTTAAAGTACTTGTTTACAGAGAAGCGAAAGCATACATAATAAGAATTAGTGAATGCATCTATATTTGCATTTAGGCTTGCTAAAGAAAAGCGTTGAATTGATTTAAGTGTAAGGGCCATGTTGTAACCAACTGTGTACCGCTTTTATTATTTGAGATTGTTTGAACGGTGCAGACACTCTTTGAGAACTAAAGTGCCCTGGGGTGCACTGGTTCCCATGACAACGACTTGTCAACCAGTTTGACTCCACCTACCATAGGTGTCATTGACTGGTGCCATATTGTAAACAATCTATATTTGTTCAAAAAAAAAAAAAAATCTATATTTGTTCGCTAAGCTAAGCTAACATGACCTAGCGGCCTTAGTTGAGCTTACTAATACCTAACTTCAATAGTTAGTGGTTAGCATAGCATATGTAATTGAAGTCATTAAGTAGTGCGTGCGTGTATTGCAGTGTAAAGGGATTTAAACTATTCCCTCTTAACAAAATCTCTATTTTCTGATTTCCACTCTCTTTCCTTAATTCTTCTCAGACTCACTTTAACTAACTTCAGGTGCATTCCTTCCTGAACATTGTTGCTCAGTTACTCATTTAATTGAACTTAATTAAATTTTAACTGCCTACTCAGAGAATAATTCTTATAGGTATTGGGGATTTTGAATAGAACATTGACCCTAAAGTGCACACACATGTAATGGCATAGGCATGGGAGCTGAACACGCAGCAGCCTTAGCCAACAATGGAGTGATGCCCAACACTGACCTATATGGTTAAATGTCAGTACTATTAATTATTCCCAGTACTAGATCACTTCCCTTCTATTTTATTTTTTACTGGTTAATTTTACTATTAGCAGTCATCTATTTTTTTATTTTATTTATCTATGTCCAATCTCTTTTTCTTGATTTTGCTTATTTTAAATATGTGCTCCAGAAATATGACTCCTATTGCTACACAATCTAGATGATTAATAAGGCATAAGTATAATTCTGAGCACCACTAATTGACATAATCAGAATCGGCAAGGCTCTCTTCTCTCTCTCTCTACTTCCTGTTCTTCAATATTCAGAGATCAAACCTGTTAAGAACCATCAGTATGTTTTGAGTTTTAATTAAATGATTTAGACTAGTCTTACATCATTGTTAAATCTCTGGTTGCATACAAATCTTGGCTTCCTGCCATAGGCAGTTAAGATAATAATAGTGTACACACTTCACTAGCTACCTAAAGCAGTTAACCACACGTGGTAAAACCTAGCTGCACAATATACACCTAGCTTTATTTCTAAATCTTTTATATGGTCTTGCATTAGTCTCTTGCCCTAACTCTCAGAACAAGTTTGCCCCAATGTCTCAGATGGAAGATCTAATGGCCTGGCAAGGCATGGTGATGGACGCCCTACCACCTAGAACTGCTGATGACCTTCCTCACCAGAGACAGGTGCAACTGGACAAAGAGGGAAGAAGACAAATGACACATGGTCCAAGCCAGAGTTATGACCACAAGGAGCTGACCAGCATCATCCTCTCCTTAGCCCACAACCTCACAGACCTGAGAAATAAGGTGAACGACCTAAAGCTGCATGCAACAGAGTCCCAAGAGGAACTTAAGCATGCTCAAAGTCGCATAGCCCAACTGGAAGGTGAGACCCAGACCACACGAAATAAGTCTGGTAAGATGGAAGAACAGGAGGAGGTTAACAGACTTCAGATAGCTCTCTCAGCTGCTGAGCAAAGAAAACTACTGGAAAAAGCAGCCAAAGAAGAGCTGGAAAAAGAACTGTTTGATGCAAAGTCATTATTAGTAACAGCCCATTTTGAACTATCAGATAGAGATGCCAAAATTGAATCTCTGACACAGCAGCTGGACAACACAAGAGACAAGCTTGACAGGGTCCAAAGAGAACTCGAACACTCATACAAGCTGCAATGGGAACCACAGTGGAAGACACATCCCCCACTGTCACAGCAGGTAAGCAGAGCAAACTCCCTCAGCCCAGTACAAAGATACAAAGGGGGGGGGGGCTGACCTCTCTGCTTAACACCTCACCAGCCAGCATTCTAAAAACATCTGAAGCCACAGAAGGGAAGGGACTTCTCCAGATAATCCCTGAAACGGTACATGGAGCGACCCTTAAAGACCTCAACAAACTGGCTAGAGTCATCAAGTGCTTCATTCCAAATTCTGCAGGAGACCTCGATGTCCATGCCTTCCTGCGGGATATAGACTTTCACCTGCAAATTATGCCATATGTGACCGCACGAGAGAGACTCCACCTGCTTTGGATAACTTCTGGTACAGAGGTAAAGAGCTTTCTAGAACGGCAGCCAGACGCTGTCAAATCCGACTACCACCGGCTGAAACAAGCTCTTATACAAGAATTCTCAGACCCAGAAACAGAATATGGACTGGTCGCTGCCCTGGACCTCAAACAGGGAAGACCGGAAACTCCCCGAGTTTACCTTAACAGACTCAGACAAGCTTATTTTGGAGCTCGCAATGAATCCGAGATGGAGGAGGATATCAGCTTCAAGAGCCTGTTCCTCAGAAATCTACATCCAATTGTTAGCCACCATTTAGGCATCATGGCCTGCCCTCATACGATGACCATTCATCATTTGCGGGACCTGGCACAGAAGGCCTTTAATAAACATAAGGCCACATCTGAAAGAAAGGCCTCTACGGCACCATTGAGTCTGAACTGTAACATTCAAAAGTTTGCACCAGAAGGCAGACATTGTCACTACAACACAATGTCCTTCAACGATATGCCAGGAAAGCTTCCAGCCAGAAGACAAAACCGTCACCATCGTAATAGGCCCAGATACCAGACCAACCACTGGAAGAAACCATGGAGACGGCAAAATTCTTCTTTGGAAACACCACTGGCTGTCCAACAGCCACTGACAGCATCATCCGATGCAACACACAGGTGCCGATCTGAGTCCTCACAAAGAGAGCCGGACTTACCTACGCCTGAGTCACAGGAGCTGCTGAAACTAGTAAGAGAGCTCTTCACACAGCTCTCACCCAACATCTGATGATGTCTTGACACCTGCTGTCCCACCTCTCCAGGAAGCACCGATGGCCAAGGAGTCCACCCGAGCTACCTGCAGTGCGTGCGGGACACGTCTGATCATCATGTACATCTTAATTGTCGCTCGTTGTTGTCTATTAGGTCAGACAAAAACGTGCGAAAGGGGGGATATGTAGTACCTGAGACGGATCAGACACGCATAACTACTTAAATTTCTTAAATATTACAACAACACCCCTCACCCCACCAGCACGCTAGTCGCTTGGGGGTCAACCCCCAATCTGCAACTTACACCAAGGGCAGGACAAGATCTCTGGTGACCATAGCAACTCACACCAATTCATCAAGATAGAGTATTTTACGACCCATTGGAATGTAAGGAGCTGAACTCTCTTTACTCACTTTGGGGATAGACCTACATTATAAATGCATTTATATGGAAATGTACACATTCATTTATAACATTTCCATGTATTAATGTTCATGTTGTTATGTCTGTTTTAACATTAATCCAACGTATCCATGAATGTGTGTTTAACTACTGGAATTATTAGATTTGTAGTAACTCATTTAACCAAGATTATATTTAGATCATGTTTGGTGTCTATGAGCTACATTTGTGATGTCCTTCGCGTTGATGTTTGTTGTGTTTTGGTAACTCTTTTCTTATTAGTTTTATCAAACTCTTAGTAGTCTTCTAGTGAACATCCAATCAGCTTTCACATGCAAAACACCATCTGAAAGACAAAAACAGTTAACTTTCCCTCCAAAGTTGCCATCTCCTGATTGGAACAGTCACGTCTGTAGGATGTGACATCCTCACAGTTTAAAAGAGACCACGAGAAGATTCTTTCTCTCTCTTCCTCGCGCTTCCTTTTGTCTCTATGTGTGCTCTTCTTTCTCTCGATGCGTTCTGCATCTCCAAAGGATGGATTAGAAGAAGACTTCACCTTTAACCCATAAGTTTGTGCCAGGCTGCGGCCTCGTCTTTTTCCTCTGCATAAAACTGGTTCTCTCTGATCACTTTCAGCCAAGATCAACTGGAGCCTTAACAAACTGCATCAGGACACTTTCTTTCTTTTGATGGGCAAGACGTGCAAGTATCAAACTTAGTCTTATTAATGGATGCATAGGGCATCATTAATCCTTTTAACAAAGGTCCGTTACAAGAAGAAACTGATGTTTAGTTCAGGCTATTGATCTTCTGAATATCATATACTGCCATAATCCATGCTCTGTTCTTCTCTGCTTCAACTTCAACCATCTTCTAATGCTTAACTGTATGTGTGTGTATGTTAGATTAGTATGTGTATAGTCTAGATAATAAAGTCCTGTTTTATTTCACACGTGATGTTGTTTGTAGTTCATGCTCATAATCCGGAGTCCCTAAACATGCCGATTCTTGCTACCTGCTCGTAATGCTAAGTGATTTCCCCAAATCATGAATTTGATCCAGATAATTATAATTGATCATTATTAATTAAATTCATCCCAATTTGGATTGATATTTGTTTCCCTTACAAAGGGTGGTGGAGAAAATATTACTTATAATTGGGATCAAAGCTCATGATAATTCTTACATATTTGATGAAGAATAGTGTTTAAATAATTCTGTTCCTCATTGAATTCACTACAATGATGTTAACATATATTAACATAAGTCACATGAGGATCATAGGTCAGTTGAAGTGTGTGTGAGAGCTGTTGGAGGTGAGCTCACCTGTACAAGGAGACTTCGAGTAACTATGTCAATGCGTCCTCTCTCTGGCACGCTCACAATCTCATTGTCACACACAGTCTGCGACTGCTCTGCCTCTGCACTCACTGTAATATTCAACACTCCTACAATACACACAACACATCCAGAAGAATTATGACAAGAAATAAACAGAAACATAAATTGTTTTTTGTGTCTGAAACTGACCAAGCACAGAAGGAGTGAGAATCCATTTAAATGTTTTTCTTCCATTAGCACATAGACAGGATGAATATTGATCATCAGAGGAGGCCTTAAGAGTGAAGTCTGAGGACGGAGCTGGAGTTACTTTAACCTGCCCATGAAAGATGGAGGATTAGTTCAGATCTGATATGACAGAAATGTGACAGAATATAAATTGAGAAATCTCACCATGATGCACTTGGATAGATAGTTAAAGACGGTGGCCTTCAGCTCAAAGATCTCTCCACGGATGATGGAGTAAGGCAGAGAGAGCTCCAGGAAGAAGGGCTGGAAAACTGTCAGCTGAGCAGGAGGAGCCAGACCCAGACCTTCAGAGGATAGACAGAAGACATCCATCTCCCAGGTGGTGATGGTGTCAGGAACCTTCACTGGAACTTGTGTTGATCCTGAATCCCTGTGGTGGAAGCATAACAAATTTAGCATGCTGTAAAGCTTTATGTTTTTTGTTGAACAGTCACAATATTAAACATTGAGGAAAATGTATATAAAAAGGTTCTCTGCTGTTATATAGAATTATAAATACTGGCATGAGGTAAAATTATCATTGATAAATTAAAGAATTATTTTAACACAATGTCAATAGATTTAACTTTCGACATCTCTGACAAATTTACTAACCCAACTTCAACAAGTTGCCAGATCCAAGTTTCTGGAAAGATTGTCCGAACCGTCTCTAATGCACTTTGTGGCGCAAAATCCAATTCCTGAGCCATGGCAATTCCATGATAATGTTGACTATACATCACTGAATGGAAAGAACACGGTTTAAACTGTTTTAGATGAGAGTGTCTCGTCGGGATTATATCTGACAAACTGCAGTCCTATTTCATAGATATACGGCTGTAGATGAGCATCAAATAGATTATTTATTCCACTGCCTAAATATTAATATTATGGGAAAAAATGTATTACTTAAAAAATAGATGATAGAAAGATGACAGATGTAAATGACTCTGTCTGGTCTTTACCTCTGATACATTCTGTGTGTAAAACAAGTCACTTCACTTTATCAAGTTCATATCAAGCATTTGATGATCTTGGCATTTCAAGCATAGGCCTATCTATTACCAATAACATCAAAACTTCCTCCACTCTTCCACAAGGATTATACCTTTCTTTTGACTGTTTCTATTTATTAGTAAATGCTACTCTTATTTCATAAAGTTCGATCTGGATTCTAAGCAGTTTTGGGATATTTCATTTGAGTTTAAAAGTTTTCACACTCCACATAGCAAAAAAATATATGGGGAACAAGACTACCTTCACACTGCAAGCCTTAAAGCTCAATACTGATTTTTTTGCTGGGATCAGATTTATTTTGTTCAGCTTTTCACAGAATTTTTAAAATGGGGGCAATATCAGATTCAGTGTGAACTTGTGATGGTTATAAACTGAATAATCGCATGCGCAAACAACAATAAAACGTAACACGCTGTCACACAGAAATAAGCAAGGGTCAAGTCAGCAGGTGCTGAGCGGATCGTTCTCGCGGCGCGATTTGAGAGAGCATTCTAGGAGCAGTCTGCTTTCGGGGTGCACGCATCCGTTTAAAACTCTGGAATCTGAGAGTGCAAAAAAATCTAAATATTGACAAAATGGCCTTTGATGTTATTAATCAGGGGCACTGTGACAGGCCATCCACTCACAAAAATAAAGTTTTTATATTTAAAGTAGGAAATTAGGAAAAAAGCTTAATCTAATATGATCGTTACTTTATATCCTAATGATATTTGGCCATAAAGGAAAAATGTATAATTTTGACCCATAAAACGTAGTTTTGTCTTTTACTAAAAACATTCCTGTGCTACTTAAGACTGGTTTTGTGATCCAGGGTCACATATTTGTTCTGTCCGACTGTCATATTGTAGTCGTTTTTTTATGATTAGTTAGTTCTGGTTATTTGAAGCCTAATTTGTTTGAACATTAGTTTCGATTTAATACAAAAAAAATACCTGGTTAAAAAATACCATTCAGACTGAGGTCGCTTTGCGAAACATCAGACCTGTATCTGATTTAGGACCACATATGGAAGTGGCTCAGATCAGATTTTAAAAGATAGGATTCCATGTGGTTTGTCTTGTACGCTGTTCGGTTACCAACATTCTTCAAAATATCTTCTTTTGTGTTCCATGAAAGAAAGACAAACACGTTTGGAATGACATGAGGATGAGTAAATGATGACAGAATTATTTTTCTTTTGGGTGAACTGTCCCATTAACTTCAGGCCAGACGCCTGTGTCTAATGAAACCATTTATAGAACCAAATTAGAGTTTGTATAGGATCTATCTTTTAGTTCTACTTTGTAGAAAAAAAACGTAAAAAGTCGGATTACTCTTTCCATAATGATAATAGTATTGTAACGGCAAATGTGAATTCCACTCATATTTTTATAATTTTATAAATTAAATGTGTTTTTTTACATGTTTTCAAAACAAATTTAGAGCATAAAAATATTAGATGTGCTGTACCTGAATTATGGTATGGGTGATAAGTCAAGCCCTTGTATGTCAGACATCGAGGGACTTGAATAGGCAAATTTGTTGCCATCTTCAATCCCACTTTCTGTCAAACAGTATGATAAATTAAATTAAAACATACAATTTAAACAAAAGTGCTACTTAACGAAAAAGTCTAAATAATCAAGTGTTTTAAATTTGGTTTCAGATCATATTTATTCATGTAACAACCATTATTTTTTTCCTATCGTTACCTTCAAGGTTTCATAGGCACCTCCTGTTGCCGATGCTCGACGGGGTCTGACGTGCAAACACTCCTGCTGGTCTTCAATGTTGTATGGAAATTCTATAGCTGAGCGCACTGGAAGCAGTTCAAAGATCTGAAATAAAATCATAATCTAACTTTATCAGTCTGATATCTAACATTTCCACACAGAATATTTCTATTCTGTGTGTCTTCAGACTGTCATCTATACAGTAATCCTGATGGTCTGGCCTTAAACAGATGTCACAAGACAGAAATAAAAACTACACCAACTACACCTTATCAACATCCAGACGTTTTCCAGATTCCAAGATCATTACACTTTGATCTATAGCACTGAGAGCACACAGTGAACCAGCTTGAGCTGAAAGCTGTACAGTGTTTTCTTCACCGGGAACTGCTGAAGCAGGAGAAAACTGCACAGACACCTGTGACCATGACAACAAACAGCATGTGTCACTCCCATATGTACAATGTACATGTATATAATATGCATAAAGCCCAAATATGTTTTTTACCTTGTTATTGAAACATTTTTCAATCTCAAAATATCTGCTACCAGCGACTACATTATCACTGGGCAGAAGACAGTATGCTAGAATCTGCACAGCTGGACTCAGATCTGCTTCAACAGACAGTTTGAATGACACTGAGCCATTCGCTGCTCCATTAGAAGTCTTCACTTTAACATTCTCATATCCATGATGAACTATCGTTCCTCTGGACAAAACCTGACAAACACACACAACATCGGTGTTAACAAACTCACCAGAACACAACCCATCAATACTGTTCAACAAATCACAAAAAAGTATTTATACTCACCATATAGACAATATCAGTTTTGAAAACATCAGTAGTTTCACCAATAAAATAATATTTAATGGTGACTGGAAACTCGGAATTGCACTTTAAAGGGTCATTAGCACCTTCTATTGTCAATTCACTTAATGTAGGTGTATATGGAGTGGCTGGTCGGAACAGCAAAATTATTGCTTCGTCTGTAGAGTAGTGAGGGTTTGTGTGGCCACGATAATGCGTATCTGGATATATATTTCCCTGGATAATAAGAAATAACAATTTACCTTAATGTAAAAAAGTGGAGTCTTAACAATTACTTCGAAGTGGATAAACACATACTGTCATACCATCAGACTAATATCTCTTTGAGCCAGACTTGATGTATTAAGTGAGAAAGCGGCCAGTCCATCACTGTCTGTAGTGAGATTTAACAGAAGAGATGAAGACCAGCTGTCACCCTCAAATAGATACACGTCTTTGTGAGGAATCGGCATCCCTTTGAAATCGATAAGCTTGATCTGTTAAAAAAAGGATATTAATAAATGTGTAAATATTGGTAGTATTGAGCAAAGACAAGGTGATTTCCCACTTACGTGTCCTTCAATAACTGATCCATGTTCAAATGTTTTGGGGCCTGTAACTGTGACTTTGCCAATTTCGTAAGTGAGAGATATAGATTCAGATTTTGTCATGGAGCTCTCTGTTAAATAACAAATGCAGGATTATTACACCTAGAACTTTGAAATAAAACACCAAGCAGTTCTCACAGTCGGGTTTCCATACATTTACATTCTACACAAGGCCAATCTCACCTGTTCCCTCTTCTGTTACTTTCACATCAACGGTAAAACTATTTTCTAAGACATCCTTTAATGTGGTGTTCATAAAGTGCAGTGTGCTGATGGTATGGGTGGCACAGCCATTCTCTTTCATCTAATGGTAATAAATAAATACACACACATATTGATTAAAGAGTGATTTTATCGGAAAAAAACATCAATTTGATTTGGCACAAAAGAAGATATTTTGAAGAGAAAACAGTTTCGGGGCACTTTTGATTAATATTGTCATTTGTCCTACTATGGTAGTCAATCGAGGTTTGTTTGGCTACAAGCATCCTTCCAAATATCGTTCTCTGTGTTCATTAGATCAATGAAGTTTATACAGATTTGGAACAACTCAAGTGTGAGTAAATGATGACAGATTTTTTTGTTTTGGATGAACTGTTCCTTTCGCTACAAACCTCAGTGATCTCCTCCAAACAGGGTGGGGTAATGTCATAGTAATGACAGTTACGACACACTTTTACCCAAGATGTTCCAGGTACAGGCTGTCCGTATGTGTATCTGTGACAAAGGTACAAGCAACCGATATACAGAATAAACATTTAAATGTATGAGCTATGAATGATGATAAACATCTTTTTTAAATGCTCTGCCTGAAAATGCACCACTCACTTTCCGCAAACTTCAATTGTCATTTCCTCTTCCCCAATGCTGACTTTCGTGGGTTTTTTGACGGTCACATCAAACTTGGGCAAAACTAGAATAAGGGAGCCAGACTTGGAGCTATAAGTCAATTATAAACAATATTCTTAAAATGTGTCCTGAATAAATGTACATTGTATTGGCTTACCATACTTTTCCACCTTAAAATCTTGTGTAATCATTCTTTCACCAACTTGAGCAGTCAGTTTATATCTGCCTAAACGAGCTTCTGGATTTAAGTCATAAGAACGCTGTAATATCCACCGTGTTGAGGAAACATTTGACCATTGACCGATTCTGTTTCCATGACCGTCCTGGGAAAACCAAAGAGGTGCAGATTTGATATTTAGTTCAGTAATTCTGAACATTATTCAGAGTCAAGAATTTGTGAATAATCACAGATCTGGCATTAAATGTAAATAAGATTTAAACTTATGACAGTATGGGAGGTTTTGTGTTCTTACCTCAAGCACCACTGCACTATACTGTAAATAAAAGAGTAAACAGGAAATAAACAATCTTTATGTATAATGACTTCTACTGTATGATGATAGCAGAATTTAAATCCAGCTATGTGTTTGTCCATAGTAAACACTCCAAACCTGCTGATCAAGGGGAGCAAAGTTTGTGTCCATGGTAACAACTCTGAAGTGCACTGTGAAAACAGAAATGTACAAGTGTAACCTTTGATTTAAATGCAGCAGGTATTTCAGCTCTTATATAAGAAAAGGATTGCAGTCAGCAGGACATTGTCCCTAAATTTCTCGATTTAGCCCCAAAAGATGAATGTTCCTGTTATTATAACTGCATTTGTGAATACTGTATGTCTATTGTGGAAATAAATGAAGAAATTGTTGATTTAGACGTCAGTTATTCATACTGTCATATATTTGATATACTTTTAAAATAGTCTGTTATGGTAAATATGGAGATTCTAGGTTGATTAAAAATATTGATATTATTGTCATATTGTGCATCTTTTCAGAGTATGGAAAACAATAGGCAATATTAAAATGCCATACATATTATAATTTTAAATATTTTTAAGTTTTCAAAGTTCCATGTATTTCACATAACAGCTGTGGTAAGCTCAAAATCAATATTTTGGTACATTTGATCTACTTTTCAAAAGGCAACGTGTCCAGTTATCAGTGAAAGGACAAGCATGTGACCACGAGACAATTCTGCACTGATTTCACAGTATAGACTGTTGTACAGAATGCTACCAGCATTATTTACTAATTTGGTCTTTGAAACACTCACCTGTTTGTCCTGGAATATAGATGGGTTTATCAGTCTGAATAAAGGTCAGAGGATTGTAGTGTCTAAACATCACTTTTCTCTCTTCAGTCATCTGGAAAGACTCCCCCTTAACTTCCACCTTTATTTCCTGGACTGAGTCTACTACTACTAATGGTGCCTGATAAGAGATAAAATTCAGTGTTAATTCAAACACACTGTTTTTACAACAATGATATAAGATGAAAACGCAGCAGACATATTCTGATCTGTTTTATTATCAGGCACAGACCTGGAAGTCGAAGCAGCGGTGAAACTCTTTGTCTATTTCCTCCTTCAGCAGTAATGTGTTTTCCAAACCATTCACTACATAAATGTTCATTATGAGACTTTCATTGGGCTTCAGGAGACTTGCACACAGTTTGGCTTCAGATCCAGACTGAATCACAGCTGGAAATGTCACCATGAAAACGCTGTCGATAAATCACAATGAAAAATACAGAATTCTCTCATATGTTTGAACACTTTAACAGCCCTTAAAAATGCTGGTTATTTTGAACCCATCATCAAGTCAGAAAGGAATCGTTGGGTTATAAATAATTTGTTGTTGTTTCAACCCGGGGGTCAAATATTAACATTTTTAGGGGAACTTAACCCAACGGTTAGGTTCGTCCCTTTCTGACCCAATGCTGGGTTGAACACAATTTGTAAATACAGTATGCACTTTTCAAAGAGCAAAACTAATATATGAACAAGCATTAATGCTGTTCTTACATTTACCACATTTAGGAAGCCTAACACATTAAAAAAGACAGACAGCAATAACATCAGAATTACAACTGTCATGACAAGATCAACGACGATTTTTAGTAAATATATATAATTAAAAGTGACTTACGGTTCTTGTTTTTTTCCATTCACAGAGATGGACAGAAGGGTAAACAAAAAAGACCTTTCCAAAAACAACCCGAATTAAGAGCCATGATGAAGACCAATCATGCAGCTAATGCAGTGAGTTTGGACTGTGTCTTTTAAAGTGTCTTTTTATACTAAAGGATGTCCTTGAAAAACATTTGTATTGACCATCTGATTAATGATTAAACCATACAGGGAAAATTGTTTACAATTTGCACAAATATCTGGACATGATTTATTTGAACAATTAACATTGTATGTTTGAGAGAGCTGTTTTTTATCAAAGCATTAAACATTATGAATGTGATTTGTTAAGGCAAAATAGACAATTTCGTTTGTAGTCGAAAATGAACTTTTATCAACAGTCAAATATAACATGCATTAGGAAACTTTTAAAGTCAAATATAAGAAACTTTAATACTTATCCGAATCTAGAGTACGAAGACTCTGACCTTTGACCCTGTTAAAGCAAATAGCACGCCCACTTATAATTGATGTCAGCATGAACACCCACTCAGAGATTTTGCAATCTGGTCCTCTGACCACATGGATTTTTTGAAAGCACACAACAAATGTGTTTGTTTGGGTAACATTAAATGCACAGTTGCACAAAGAGACTTACCGTAACAAACTGCGAAACTGTGATGAATGGTCAGTCTCATAGGTTTCATGTGTCTACTGTCATGTCAGAAAAGAAATAATGACTAACTATAAAGTCATGGTAATGTGCAGGTATGCAAACTCATCCTGAAAAAAGTTGACAATGATGCGAGATCCCCTCCAACGGTATATATTTAGTCACAGTTTATACTATATATAGTTATATATACAACTATAACAACCATAATTATTACAATTTGCATTTCATATTATTCAGTGCACATAATCAGAATAGTCCATGGTATGCTAAAAGTGTCTAGGATAGTGTAAAACCTTAATAACTTATTAACACTAAGTTTCTTTCTTTGTTTTGGATCACCCTTCAAATCAAATAAAAAGGATGGATGTAGTGAGGGATCTGGGAGCCAAAAATCAAGAGGCATCAAGCTTTTGAACTCATTTATTTTGAAAACAACAAGTCTTTTTATACCATAACAGAAGACATCCGGAAGGTTTCATGTGTCCATTTTGATTGAAAAGTTAATATATATATATTTGAGTTTGATTTCTTTTTTTAATCTTTCACTAATAATTAATAATAATTCATAATAATTTTGTTAAGAAAATTTTCCATTTTCTCAATTTTTACAATAAAAATACATTGAGACTGTAAAAGATGGCCTTCAGCACATTTTTATGGTTGCTTTTAATCTTGCATCAAATAGTGAACTGCAAACTAGACTTGCATGCATGAAAAAAATCACTAGCGGTAAATATTTTGCTAGTACTAGTATTGAACTACAAGAAGCAAGACAGTTGCAAGCCTTTAATTAGAGTTATGTAAAGCTTTTGATGGGACAGTTGGCCCAATTAGATGTTTGTCATGGGGCCCAAAATTCCTGGCAGCGCCCGGGTCCATGGGTTCACATAATGATCAAATAAGGTATAGCATGTCAAACCCTCCGGGTTTGCAGGCAGATGCTACTCACATAACACGCAAACTGGCTAGTGATTTGACATAGTTACTACAACATCTGGACATGATTCTCATAATGTCATTCACTGCGAACCCGTCCAAATACTCACAGACTCCCCTCACCCCCCATTTGCAAAAACTCATCGGATCTACACAAATCACAATATTGACCCGTTTAGGTGACAAGTTGGCACCCCTGAATGTATAATAAAAAAAATGATTTGATTCTTCTAAAGACAAATCTGTTTACACAATTATGCATACTTTAATCCAATCATGCCAAATCTTGCAGTCTAATTCTAAACAATCAATGATCTTTGTGTCATAGATTTTAATAGTTATCTCGAACCCTGACCTGCATCAACTTTAAATCTTGAAATTGTGTTTTGGTTTTATTTGGAATCCACTTCTGGTTTTGACTATGATTTGTGCTGTTTATCTGACTTGAACATCAAAAGTAAAAAAAAAAAAAATGGGGAAAAACAATTCTTGCAATTTTGTTGTTGTCAATTGATCTGGTTTAATTTGAAGAGGTGCATATATAGGTTCATTTGAATAAACAAGCCCGTTCGGGTAAGCAACAGTCATACTCTGCCCTTTCAGAATCATAATCTTTTATTTAACAAGGCAGCTCATTTAAGTGTCTAAGAGAACGCAAGTCTCTTGAGGGTTTAAAATTGAGCTGTAGAACTGAAACACGAGCTCTCATTGACAGTGAGATGAATACTCAGTCTCTGACTGATCACCTGAGGAAAAATATCAAGAAATTAGTTTTTTTGCTGCTGATGCTTATTTTTAAACATATAAAAACACAACAGAAAACTGGCATATGAAATCTTACTTGTTTGGTAGTAATCATAGACTTTAATGACAGCTGGCTTGAGATTCTTCACTGGAACAACCGGAATTAATTGTATCTGATAATTCGGAGTCGTTTTTGGAACCTACAACAGGTAGAACCAGTCGACAATCAAACAAACACACATTCATTTCATTGTAAAAGTTTAAAGTTAATAAATCTATAAATGCTTGTCGATTCATATCTCACCTCTTTCAAATAAACTATCACATGATCATCTTTAGACTCAACCCGCTCCACAAAAGGTGTATTTGAGTGAAGCTATGGAGAAAATTATTAGTTTTTGTTAGTTTTAGAGGAGAGGAGAACAGTAAAACTTTATTTATGGTTTATACATTTATTACAAATGTATTAATTTATTACAAGTAAATAAATAAATAATAGACAACCAAAGCATTTCTTAAGGGTCCACTGTATGATATTTAGCAGGG
Organism: Triplophysa tibetana; assembly: GCA_008369825.1. Taxonomy (NCBI): domain Eukaryota; kingdom Metazoa; phylum Chordata; class Actinopteri; order Cypriniformes; family Nemacheilidae; genus Triplophysa; species Triplophysa tibetana. The sequence goes on from CM017917.1 coordinate 27,635,035, forward strand.
TCTATTGGTGAGGTTGAGAACTGCAACCAACGGCTCACTCCACCCCTCCTCCCTCCTTTTCAAAGCACTACGGTGGCTAACACAGAACTAAGATGTTGTCATGTTTTTGCTTCTTTACCGAAGGATATAACGTTTTTATGAAACACCCCCTGCAGAGCAGTTTGTCTGTTTAGGGCTACTGTAGAAACAATATGGTGAATTGCATGTAAGGGGACCCGCGCTGAATGTACAGTAATTAGAAGTACCTCATTCTAAGTTAATAAAAACATAACACTTCAATATGTTAGGTCTTTATACAACTCTGAAGACATAGCTATGTATTCATAGCCTGTTTATTCAAATTTTGCATATTTGTCAAAGATCCTCCAAATAATTACACATTAGTCCTTTAAATCACTTTTTAGAATGCAGACCATGTGTTGAAGTGTCTGAACACATTCGATCATTTTAACTAAAATCACTAACAATTAATAACCCACCAATGACGTATCAGCCGTGAATCCTGATAAGAGTTTAATATCCACAATGACCATGTTAGTATTTTCCTGTGGTCCATTATATCTGCAAAAGATTCAAATCAAACAGGTAAATTTGACACCAAATATAATTTTTTTGTCTCATGTTAGAGCGGGAATTTAAAAAAATCAGTTCATACTTCACAGTGAAAGTTAAAACTAGACTTTGTCCAAAAATTTGTTTGCAGTCTCCATCAGTTTTAGCTTCAATGCTTAATGTCTTAGCTTCGGTAGGGGTTGGAATGTTGTAGAACAGAGCCATCTATATGAGTGAAGTGAAATATCAGTCAACATAAAAAACACAACGTATTTTAAGGAAGGAAGAGCTACATATTACACAACTTAACGATAGCAAACAACCAAAGGTCACTTTGAGCCTCAATTAAAGGGACAAGAAGGATGTAATGACCTGCAGAGACACACAAGTTGATCCCTTCACTTCAATACTGTATTTTCCAGGAAGGTTCTTCAGTTTCTTCTCCTGATACAGTAACTTATTGTCTTGATTCACATCAAAGCTGTGAGATTCTCCTGCTGACTGAACCGTCACTGTGCTGGAACCATCAGAGCTGAACACTTTGGTTGTGTACAAAGACAAAGCCTGAAGAGCCACAACTGTGTCCTGATAACATCACAACATCATCATTACAACATGAAAATAGATTCTGTGTGTAAAACAAACTATAGTGTTATCACCTGTGTAGAGGAGAATCCTCCATAAGCGTTCTGCTGCTTCACAAGCCAGCTCACAATCCTGTTAGCATATCCCAGATCAGCTGTAGTGACTGAATCTGTTGTGAGAACCGCTAACAGAACATATGAGCTGATCTCCACTGCCAGAGAACCAGAATCATCACTAGATCCCATCTGAGTCCAGTGCAGGAGACCTCCTTTACAACACACACACCAAAAGAGACATGAGGAGACTCAACTATGTTAGATGCAAAATCCAAAACATGTCTTGATGTAAAACATGTCTTTACCATCTGAAATGGCAACAGTGTCGAGCTCCTTTAAAAGCTGCTGTCGGATGTCTGTGTCATTCGCCAGACTGAAAGTGTAGGCAAGCAGCGCAGTGCTGTAAGTGTTTTTAAGATTCCCAATGACGGACCTCAAACAGGACAAACCTTGAGTGAGCACAGGATCCTGTAACACAAACAGAGAAACAGCAGCTGTGTGTCAGTGTCATTCTTCTAATAGTATCTACTGTGTTCTCTGGAGATGAACTTACAGTCACTGGAGTTTCCAGTTCGAGCAATGATGCAGTGATGTAGGCAGTCATGGTCACAGTATCATTTACTCCACCCTGTATTGCAAAGAATTATTGATAAGCAACCATCTGCATACTGATCAGTGTGCAATAGTAAATTAACAGAAACCAAACCTTCATTCTGTTGTTAAACAATTTTCCCTGTTGAATAAAACAGCCGTCTGAACTCCGTCCTTTTATTAACCAATCCTTTGCACTCTGAATAACATGTGGATCAATGAAGATGTATTTCTGTGCTTTGCCAAAAGATCTCAGGACAAATGCTGTCAACCTGAACATGCAGAAGATTTTCACTCTATTCACATTGGTAACTTTAGTTTAGTGAACATGAAATTAAATTTAAATATAGACATCCCTGAATACTTACCATGTATTCTCTTCATCTCTGCCAAATGTGCTGTATGCACCACTGCTGTGTCTGTAGTTCAGTTGTCTCTGATAACCTGTTTAGATGTATACCTTCATTAAGACTTAAACAGTTTGAACAAAAGTGTCTAAGTAATAACTTTTAATAAAGTACATCATTACCACTCTTCAGGAAGCCTGCAGCTTTCTCTCTGATGTTTGAGGTGAGCTGTTTTGTGTTCTCCAGATACTGTAAAATGTAAATATTTGGAGAAAGAACAGCAATGTTTTGTTCTCCACAGCCGTACGGCATCCGCAATAATCCATGAAGATTCTGCAGCGCACGACCCAATATGTCTCCTGCAAGAGGAATGTAAAGTCAATGACACAAATGTAACTCTTCATTTCTGTTTGTGTATTTACAGTAAATGTTACCAATGACTGAAACAGAAGATCTGGCTGATCCCTCTATCACATCTTTAGGAAGAGTCAGATCAATCTCTTCTGACAGACTGTTGCCTACAAACCAGAGAAAGAAAAGCCTGTTAATGATCAGTAGAGCAATATTAAGATACTCATGTGTAAATGTAAGTAATTTTTACAAACCCTTTGGACACAGTAACCAGCTGTGAGTCTCTGTCTTTTCAGTTCCTTCAGCCTGCAGCAGATAATAATTATGTTATATAATATAAGTCACATGAGGATCATAGGTCAGTTGAAGTGTGTTAGAGCTGTTGGAGGTGAGCTCACCTGTACAAGGAGACTTCGAGTAACTATGTCAATGCGTCCTCTCTCTGGCACGCTCACAATCTCATTGTCACACACAGTCTGTGACTGCTCTGCCTCTGCACTCACTGTAATATTCAACACTCCTACAATACACACAACACATCCAGAAGAATGAAATCACTTTAAATCAAAGTTTTATTTAATTTGGCAGGTTGGATCCTTGACTTTTTAACCTCTTGGTTACATAGCCTTAGTTCCCTAATGGAGGGAACGAGACATTGTGTTGAACCGAAAGATGGGGTTTGATCTTGAGAACCTGTATAATCTGATTGTACTTTTGAAAAGGCCAATGAAATTGGTGAATGGCGTGGCATGCCAGTTTCCGCCCCGTAAATGCTGGTGTCAAAGGAAGATGGTTCGCCCATTCATTCATCTTTGGGTTGAGGAACCTGAGAAGTATATCCCAGTCACTGCAGCGGGGGAAGCTTTGTGGCATAAAGGACAGAACTTTTCTTTCCCTCCATCAGGGACCTGAGGTAACATACGTAACCAAGAAGTTCCCTTTCTGTCCATCTATTGAAGGTGTATTGAACAGAAAAAAAGCACCTGAAGCACCTTGACTAGCCTGGGCGAGTAACGGTTGTGCACTGTCACAAATCATGATCTTCCAGTGAAAAATTAATTATGCAGCACTAGAATAAGAAATTAAGAAATATGTGGAAACTACCTACACGGTCTCACCAGTGGGGAGAACTCGTGGGAGAAAAGTGTGGGGCCCTAACCAGGAGTGCACAGCGCAGTGGAGTCCACCGTGGGGAGGTAAAAGGTTAACCGGCGGGAAAAAAAGAGTGAGAAAAACGTCAGACGGGACGACCCAATGGGGGAGTCATTACTTTTGGAAAATTAGCTCAAGTAAAATTGGGGTTCACCACGTGAGGGGAATCTCGTCTATACCGAGCTTGGTATACGGGCTGCTCCACCCGACTCGTAATTAGAAGAGATGCTTAGTGATGGATGGAATGACTGTACTTCGCCTAGTGTGGAAGTAGGAAGGCAGAAAAGCGCATTTCCTTGCGTGGTCGCATAGCCAGACCGGGGTATTAGAACCACAAGGGCCCGAACTATAGGCACTCATTGGAAAGAGAGAGTGGATGTAGGCTCCCTACCCTGGAGTGCCACCAGGAGAGACGCCTTCATCGGAGATGAGAAAGAGCGGACTCTCCCAGGGGCTCAACGGGGCTCTAAAATGCCCACAAGGATCATATAGAGGTCTAAGAGGGCACGGACCTCGCCCAGGCCCAGTCGATCGAGGTGGCGAAGCACCAGGTCCCTGTGCGTACACAACAGATTGTGAGATGGTTATGGATAGGCATTCCCATGCTCCATGAGGGGAGTAAGAGCAGCCTCCGTGATCTTGGCGAAGACACGGGGAGACAGGGCCAGACTGAAGAACAGGACTTTCTCACCGATATGCTGCTCCGTCACACAGCTAATATTAGAACAACATATCTTTGTTCTAACAAACAGAAAAAACATTGTTACTCGCTGAAATAAAGTTCACTATAAAAGAAGGAAGGAGGTCGGAACCGGCAAACGTTTACACATTTAATTAAATAATAACTCAGAACATAAACAGCCGGCAGCCCCTCACGGACAACTGCGGGCGAAATAAAACAAACATAACTAAAATCCAGGCCTGGTCCTCTCTCATCGACGGTACGGTCGCTCGTTCTCTTATGCTCCCGATCTCCTCCGTGACACGAGACCGGTGCGCCGATACACGGTCTCGCCCCGCCTACTCCACTACACTCACATAACGAAGCAAATCAACCTCGTCAGGGGTGATTTTAAGACGATCTTTCTCTCAACGTCTCTGTGTTGGAAAGTATCTCCATAGATATCTGTGAGAATATCTGCTAAAAGCCTTGGTACTGCAGGTCCTGGAGGGTCTCTGCTGGAAAGACTTCATAATATTAACGCAGGTCCTAGCTGCTGCCTGACTTTTATCCTTCTTTTTATACTTACATATTTTATGTAATAAATAAGACATCACTCTTTCTAATGCCCGTATGATCTCTTTCCTGCGTTAGCATGAGAACAACATCTGTACTGTTGTAGCCACCGTCGTGTTTGGCTGAACAATTTGTGGCAAATCTATAATACAATGCTAGTGGCCGCTGTTTATCAAGAACAGCGCTTTCAAGGAAGCTATCACACTTTCATATTGATGGAACGTTAATGATTATTTTCTGTAATACTTTTATTGAGTCATTCTTGTTTTTCTCTTTGGTGGCATGGTTTGGTCCTATATCCTTAAAAGCTTGGAACTTTAAACCAGGCAGTCAAATGCTATAGTCGACTGGTTGGTGAGTCACAGGTGGATCTATATACCTATATGCAGATACTTCCATTTTAAATGACGACTCTGACCCTTGCACAGCTCCTTCCAGGACGGGCGTGTTAAGGTGATATAAAAATATCTTTGTTCCAGCTGCCTTAACTGTCTTAAATAAACTACAGGATGGTGTATTTTAAGTATGTAGCTTGTTTTAGGTAGCATTGGATTGTATTGTTGTTCATGTTTTTGAAATCGTATGTCAAGATGGATGTCAATGTCTCTCTGTCTACTACAAAACAAATTTACCTGCAGGTATATATAGAGTAACCTAACCTAACTAACCTCATCTAACCTTACAAGAGAACATAAGTAATCGATTGTGATTGTGTATGAAACTGACCAAGTACAGAAGGAGTGAGAATCCAATTAAATGTTTTTCTTCCATTAGCACATAGACAGGATGAATACGATCATCAGAGAGGCCTTAAGAGTGAAGTCTGAGGACGGAGTGGAGTTACTTTAACCTGCCCATGAAAGATGAGGATTAGTTCAGATCTGATATGACAGAAATGTGACAGAATATAAATTGTGAAATCTCACCATGATGCACTTAGACAGATAGTTAAAGACGGTGGCCTTCAGCTCAAAGATCTCTCCACGGATGATGGAGTAAGGCAGTGAGAGCTCCAGGAAGAAGGGCTGGAAACAGTCAGCTGAGCAGGAGGAGCCAGACCTAGACCTTCAGAGGACAGACAGAAGACCTCAGTCTCCCAGGTGGTGATGGTGTCAGGAACCTCACAGGACCTGTGGTGATCCTGAGTCACTGTGATGTCAAATTGTTCAAATAAATACAATGTGAAATGTTTTACCAATATTCAATACTTTTATTATTTGCAAACATCGAGTTGTTTGGAATTAGCTTAGTGTGCTCATACCAACAGGAAATACCGCAATCATGCATAACACATTCTTTGAACTCCCTGACATACAGTAAATGCACATATTGTCCATGTCAGATCTAATTTATTTGATTATTTCTTCTTTATTCTATTTAATGTTATCTCTAGACTGCAAGGGTCCATTCCTCAGAACGGTCTTGGCGGCTAGGGGGCGGGACATGATTTTCAGGTTTAACAACGTAAGGCTCACTGCTTTCCATTTTTACATTCAAGCAAATGTAAAATTCCGCCACCACAGCGAAGGCCTGCCTCTCCATTTACTCGATTAAACAACAGCCGCTTTTAGCTGAGAGAGTATTTTTTTTTTCATTCTGTGTGATCGTGGCCTAAAAAGCTAGACACAACACTCATGAAAGGATTGTAAAGCGCAATGCTAGGAGACACACTTTTGATAACAGAAATTGCCATGCCAACTAGCAACTCTAAACAAAAGCTCACAACACTTTATGTTGGGTTCCAAGGTTGACCTCATCATGTTTGTTTTTGTTTCGTGTGTGTGTGGTTCGAACACACGTGGAGTTTCGTGTCTTGGCGCCAAGTGTTTGCTGTCTGCGTGTGATTGTTGTCACCTGCCGCCCTCATTACCTCATCATTTACTCACACTACCCACAACCTGTTTTCTATCTCACCTACCCCTTTATAGACGCCATCACTTCTCTTGTCCCTCGTGCTATCGTTGACTCAGGTCACAGTGCCATCTCGAGTTTCTCTCCTAGTCTAGCCAAGTGGAATACTCTTGTTAGCATCCTGCTAATTGTGTGTAGTCTTGTGCCTGTATGACTGTCCGTTGTATTGTTCTGGGATTCCCTTGTCTTCCTAGACCTTATACCTCCACCACCTTCGACCAGCCGCTAGAGGAAGAGCTACCTACCACGAGTTCACCCTGGATCTCTCACTCTGGTGTTGTCCAGACTCCGGGACTACCCGTCACACCAGCTCTGCCGGATCTCGATATCCGTGGTCTGACCTCCGAACCAGTGGTTCCCCTGGAGGGTCCTCGGGCCTCCACTGCAGACAGGTTCCCCACATCTTCGACGTGGTTGACGCTGCAGTACACTGGGGCTTACCCCAGTTGGCCTGGCAGTCGACCAACTCTACGGAACCTCATCTTCTTCCCGGACTATTATAATTTTCCTGTCTGGACTATGTTCAAGTTCAAATAAATATTCTATCACCGCATTTGATTCCTCATTTTCTGACCAACCCTGACAACTTTAACTCTTCAAAACAGCATTGCTCGTGTGAGACGCTGCAAAAGACATGGGGTTCAAACTCAATTAGAGTAAAACCTTAATATTTTTACCTACCCTACTTCACTGAGTTGCCAGATCCATGTTCTGGGAAGAAGGTCCGAACTGTCTCCACAGGAGGTGGTGGTGGTAGGCTGTTTGCAAATCCAAGTCCTGCAAATCCAACTCCTGCCATTCCTGCCTACTCCTCTTGGATGTGACATCATTTCTAGTATAAAAAGTATAGAATGACTGGGAAGTGCATTTTCCATTGGGTTTAACTGAAAATCAGTCTTGTCAGATTAAAGAAATTATTTGAAGTAGTACATTGGATTACCAATTTCGTGGTTGCGTGACAATGCTACAAACCCATTTTAGTTGCTATTTGAGTAACAGTAACTCATCACCAGACTAAATTGAAAATAACTTTTGTAGCCAATTTTATAAGTTAATGTAAGCTTATAACCGCGTTGCTTAAAGTCTCATGAATGGCCTTATTTATTGTTTTATAGCCTACTGTTGTTTGAGGTCCAGTTATGGACGTTCGCTCGAATTTACATTAAAAAAATATCCAAATCAAGAAGTCTAATCAAGAAGACTATTTTCTACACTGGTTTGAATGTTTGGTTTTAAGAATGTGTGTGTAACGGAGGAAAACACTGACTGTTTGACAATTGTGAGGGTGGTTAATGTCTATCAGGTGTACATGTGTATCTGCAAGTCGTTGTTTTGCACGTGTGTCCAATGTAACTGATGAGTCAGTGG
>SOYY01000026.1:0-45000 GCA_008369825.1 Triplophysa tibetana
TTGCGAACGACCTCTGGCGCTGTAGACTTGAGATATGGAGATGATGTTGGAGAAAAGTCAATGAGCCTTTCATAATTATATTTGTGTTAGTTCAGTCCCCTGTGTCTTATCGATAACACTCACATGTCTTTAAAACTATTAATGTGACAATATGTGCAAATGGGTCAATAGAAACCGTAAGAAGGCCACTCAAATAATTGTAGTGTTTTCTTTAGATAAGTCGGTAGTTTAGAACTCAATAGGCATCCGGTTATAAATAGTGAGTGTAAATCTAATCATCTTAATGTCTGCTTTTAAAAATTAATCACTTTATTTATAAAACAAAAGTTTGGCTTTGCCCAGATCTGCCTACCTTTTTTTATAAAACAAACACAGGATTATTACACTTTCAGACTGAATGGGAAATATCGCTTTTTTTGTCATTGCTACACACAACCATTATGTTCAGCCCAAAGAAATGACTGGATAATCGAATACACATCGGAGCCAGTACGGTGTAGTTGACGCTGATTTATTTAAATTCTTCTTTTTTCATTTCTGTTAAATCAGTTGCACCTCAATTTCTGCTTTAAGAATGGACCCCTGTCCCATTCTCTCAACGCACATTTTTTTCACAGAGAGTTTGCAATTAGTGCTGTCAACCTGATGGAAATGCATTTAAAACAATGCATCTTTTAGAAAATGTAGTTAATATTTGCAAAGTTCTTTGAGATCTTCCCCAGCCGCCACCGACAAGCTATTAATCAGAATGTACTTTTATCACCTTACACCCGACCCAGATATAACTGCAATCGGCTCATCACTAGTGATTATGTATCTGTGCCTTGTCTCACTCCATGGTCCTCATATTGTTGTGCATCAATGTTTTTTTCAGGCTGCGGATAACTCTGGTGTGCCTGGCAGAGTATCTTGTGGAGCTTAGGAACCAGCCTCTCTGGTCCTCACCAACCAGCAAGTCAAGAACATTTAACTTTCTTTACTTTTCCTCTTTGACTTGTCTTACATGTTTTACTTGACAATGTTTTGTTTTCTCATTTGTTATGTTTTAAATGCTCTCTCGGATTAGGCGAGCAATGGAGTTGCTCTTTGGGAGAACCTACTGGATTACAACAAGCAGTGGGTGGTGTTTGCTGCCAGACACCAGAGCAGCACTGCTTTACTTGCCCAATGGCCAGATTGTTGTCGCCTGATTGAAACCATTTTGTCAGACTCTGTGCCATTCACTGGAGTCCCAAGAAGAAAGGGGGACAGTGTCCAGATGGGATCTCATCCTGGAGGACTGCAGGAAATCAGGCATTGGATTCTGGCCAATGCATATGTATGCAGCAGACCACCCTGCAACTATGTGTAAGTGGGTAAAAAGTCAGGACAATGGAGTGGTGATACAGGAACTGAAACTACCTAGTTGCTTGCCTGTTGCGGCTGACGTACTACACCCTGGCACTTTGCATCCCCCCCAGCCAGGCCCAACTCACCAATACCACATTCCCAGTAGCACCGCTGGCCATGCTCATTGAGAAGGAAGAGGAAGATGCCTTCAGTCCCAGCAGTTTTGTCACCGACTGCTGAAAAAACCCCCAACACAGCGAAACTCTTTCCAGCTCCACCCTCAGGTGCTCAACTGGTGAAGCTGATGCCAGTGGCCTCAAGGGACCTTTACTGGTTCCTGCTCCACAGGCTATCAGGGTCAGCCTCTTTTCTGCCCCTGCTCCAGCTCCTGCAGTTCGAAAACTGAGACACAAAGTGCAAGAAATCAAGTGCAAGAAATCAGGGAGGTTCGGGACAGCAGGGACTGGGCACAGTCAATACAAGGGGGTTGTATAATTCGGCTCTGTATAGAATACCAAAAGAACAATGTTTAGAGAACATAAAAAAGTAACTCCTCAAAGCATGGCCCTGTACCCCTGTTCCTCAACCCCCTGCTAGATGTTATGGACACTTGGCTACTGCCCACTTCCCCATGAGCCACAGACATTTGTGCTTTCATTTGTTAACGTTTTCTCAGACGAGCACTTCAACAAGTTGGTATGATTTATTAGGTTCTTCATGAAATGTCTATAACATATTTTGCTTAAAAAAACTCAATGGCTATGTAAACAAAACCCTTCTTGGCTCTCCAAAAACAGCTCTGCTCACAGCAACCCGTTAGTGCATGTCTCCTTAAATGTAATGAGTTATAGCGAACTCCACCCCCCTTCCGTCCGGCATGTCAACGCAAAACACACGTGTAGCCTACTACTGCCATGGCAATGGTTTAGCTAAATTATTTTACTGAATCCTCTGCGCTTAGTTTCGTCTTAAACATCTCAAAACATTCGTCTGGAGACATAAAAAATTCCGCATCCAACAGCACTCACATGTGCGGTGTAGAAAACGCGGCCCGACTAGTAGGACTACGCCACCCCGAATTACCGGGGGAAAATAATAAACAGGACACAGTCCGTTTGCTCAAGAAAGGCAGGAGGCGTGAGTTCACAATTTAACAAAAATAGTTTAATAAAGAAAATAATTAATCAAATAACTCACAATAAGTTTTCTCTATCCGTAGACAAAATAAACAAAGTAGATCACTGCAGGGGTTGAGGCCCTGAAAGCAAGCCAGCTGTAGCTGCATACGGCAGAAACACCACTATTCAAAAGTCACACTCCACCACCAAAATAGTGATCAGAAATAACACAGCACTAAAACCACTAGTGTTAAGGTGAAGGCCGTGCAGCTACCACCACCGGCCCACTTCCTGGCGCACCCAGCTCCTGCAGAATACAGAAACAAACAAAATAAAAAATAAACAATCCACTTAAACAAAGACAGAAAGCAAAACCAATCAAGACGATATGGTTACGTCACAAAATCACACAATCAGTCACTAAAATGATGTAAATGACAAGACCATTTGGCTGTGATCAATCCGGCAAAAGTCATTACACAGCGGTGATCACGCTGTTAAGGGACTGTGACAGAACCAGCCAAATACAAAACAAGACAGACACATAAACAGAAACAAAATCAAGAAATAACAGAAACAAAAATCCTTTAAAGCCCACTAGCGCCCAAGACAGATCGCCAGAGCAACAGACGAGCTGGGATCCCAGGTAATTCCTGTTTCTCCCCAAAGCAGCAGACGTGGCTCGAAAAGCCAGGGATACTAACAGCAAGTTGTATATATATCTGCTCAACCCTGATTGAATATCGGCACGCTCACGCACACACACACATACACGTAATCACAGGCACAAAGTCATACGATGGATCTGTTAGTGAGTCAACAAACAGCTGGCACCCCGACACGGCTACTCAGAGACGCCACACCGATGGAAGCCCCGAAGGCACGCCACAAATGTGGATGTGTGGATGTCACCACGAAAACAACGAGCAGCCTCGATGGCCGAGTTGTCACACTCCGCGGTCTCTTGGGTGAAGGCAAGGGGCGGGCTTTCGACAATGACGCATTCCAGGAGGCATGAACACAGAGTCTATATACGCTAAGGGGTACCCCATTGGCTATAACATAAGAGGATGACGTGGCAACGAGTCACTCACTTCACCACATTTTACCCACCCTTTTGTGTCGTCGTCCCGGCGATAGGCTACAAATCCCCCCGTATTAGTCCCAAGGCCTAAACAACCTAGAAATAATACTGGATATAGACCCTGGAACCCCTGGTACATCCCTCACATTCTCCACCGATCGAGGAAGATGGTAAATATTAGGGAGTTGGCCCGCGATAGCTCGTCTCGTTCTTCGTACTGCTCCGACACTATCCCCTTGATGGTTCAAGGGGAGAGAGGCAGACACCCCTGCCCGGCCCGACTCAACATATGTTGCCAACTCACCAGTTACAGAAGGTGCAAAACTACCGGGCTGGCCCCACCACTTCCTGAAGTGGTGATGCTGATGCCTGGTCCCTTGCTGCGGCTGTGGGTTGTGATGCTACGGTTTGACCTGACCCCCCTGCCAATCGCCTGAAACGGCCACCCAAGGTCTACTTCCTCTACATCCCCAACATCCCCAATGATGATGGCGTCCCTACTAAAGGGCCGTCAAAATCAACAACTCTCGATTGGGATTCTCGTTGGATACGGGTCCTCATTGACGAACGATGAACATGCGGATCTTACTCAGATCATCCGCAGGTGCAACAGCATACACCGAGCCTCCATCTAGAGGAGCTCTCACGATCTGAACACCACAGAGCTCCACAGGTCCTGGATTTTATGACGACCTCTCACGCTATGATCCCGGAGATAAATCAGCTGACCCTCCCTCAGTGGTGCATCCCGAACGTGGTGGTCATGCAGTTTCTTACGGCGTTCAGCAGCGGCCTTCAAACGCCCTCGTGCCCCTTCGAAGGCCACCTGCATCCTAGCTTGATGCTCTACCATCCACTGATGAACCCCACCTCCGCCAGATTCCTGGACCCTACCCAACAGGAAATCAACAGGGAGTCGAGGCTCCTGACCAAACATCAGGAGATATGGAGACTCACCCGTGCTCTGGTGAGGGGTGGTGTTATAGCAGAACAACATCTGCGGAAGGCAAGATGCCCAGTCCCGTTTACGGGAGATCGGCAGTGTACGAAGAAGGTTATGAAGGGTTCGATTGAACCGTCACACTGGCCGTTGCCTGCAGGATGATAGGGTAGTACGAGATTTTTCAATCCCATAGAACTTACAGAGTGTTTCATAAGGGGCAGACTCAAAATCCGGCCCTGGTGGTCGGAGTGAATACGACCTGGAACCCGAACCTGAAAACCACTCTGTCACTAAGGCCTGTACTACGGTCTCAGCCGCTGATCTCTAGTAGGGACAGCCAGGGTGAATTTACTGAACACGTCGGTTAACACCAAAACATTCTCATGTCCCGAACCAGAAGGCTCAAGCGGGTAAAATCAATAGCCAGGATCTCATTTGGCCTAGAAGCCAAAACATGCCCATAAAGCCCCTAGCAGTTGTTGGATGTCTTTAGCCAGCTGACATCGTTCGCATTCCCGACACCACTGGCCACTCTGCAGACATCCTTGGCCAGTAACACCGCTGACGCACCAGTTCAGTAGTGCGTTCAATGCCCTGGTGTCCATGATGTTGATGCAACTCAGTCAATACCTCATTTTTTAACACGGCAGGCAAAATCAACTGTAGCACCTCCTCACCCCCATCAGGGCGTGACACCCGTCGATAAAGGACCCCTTTTTTTTAAAAAACGGTCCCATTGCTGGAGCAATGTCAGAACAGACTTGGGGAGCTGCTGGCGCACTGCTGAGCTGGGAAATGAACCCTGTTCCCAAAATGCCAACACCTCTGAATATCAGGATCCGCCTCTTGTAGCAAACTCAAATCCTCAAGAAAAAAACTGGGGAATGCTGTGATTACCGCTTGGTTCACCTGTACTACCGGTTCTGTCTCTGCTACCTGCCTCACCACGACTGGGATTATGGTACCTGGTAAGAAACTCTCCCGAATCTCCTGGGACCCGGATTCTGCTAGACAGAGCATCAGCATTTCGGTTGCTCCTCCCAGACCGATACCGAACCTCAAAGTCAAAGGCAGCCAACTGGGCTGCCCAACGTTGCTCGGTAGCCCCAGCTTAGCAGATGTCAGGTGACTAAGGGATTGTTGTCTGTAAAACAATGCATTTCTGACCCAACAGATACTCCCTAAACTTCTCGGTCATGGCCCACTTAGTGCCACAAATTCCAACTTCATGGAACTATAGTTAGTCATGTTGCGCTCCGTGGGCCTAAGGCCGCGGCTGGCGTAAGCAATAGGGCGCACCTTACTTCCTGCTCTTGCGAGAGGACCGTGCCAAGCCCACTATGGCTTGCATCCACCGCCAGTATGAAGGGCCGGGAGAGTCTGCATATGCCAGAACGGGGGAAGTACACAGCCTGTTCTTCAAACCCTCAAAGCTCACCTGACACTGCTCAGTCCAAGCCCCAGCAAACCCTGATCCATTCGCTTCTGGGGTCTCGAACCAGTACACACCGCTACCAGCTTATGTAGGGGGGCTGCCAATTTGGCAAACCCCTCCACAAAACGGCGATAATAACTGGCAAAACCCAAAACGAGCGTAGCTCCGCTACATTAGATGGAATCTGCCAATCAGCTACCGCATCAATCTTTGCAGGGTCTGTTGATACCCCTTCGGCCGATATAACATGGCCCAAGTACTTCACCTCTCTTTGGAAAAACGCACACTTGCTTAACTTCACCTTAAGTCCTTCACGTTCTAAACGACTTAGAACTACCTCCAGACGCTCCAGATGTTGCGTTACAGAGGTGGAAAATACTATCACATCATCCAAGTATAAAAGCGGATTGACACTGTTGGTCCCCGAACAGCCGCTCCATCAACCTTTGAAAGGTGCCGGAGCATTACATAAGCCAAATGGCATACGGTTCCACTCAAAGAGTCCAAAGGGTGTACAGAAAGCTGTTTTAAACCATCTTTCTCTGTGACTGGAACCTGATTATACCCACTGGCCAAATCAAGAGTCGAAAAAACAACGAGCACCACTCAGGGAATCAAGAGACTCATCTATTCGGGGCAAAGGAAACGCATCTTTCCTAGTTCTGACATTGAGTTGACGGTAGTCAACGCACATACGCAGGCCTCCGTCTTTCTTTTTAACCAGCACGATTGGTGAAGCATATGGACTACAGCTCTCTCTAATAATATCAGCTTCGAGTAATTGATTTATGTGGGCCTTTACTACTCATACTCCGATGGGGTATGCGTCGGAAACGCTGTCGAATTGGAGTCTCATCTACCAAGGGATATCATGCGAAATCAAATTCGTACAACCCAAATCCCTCCTGGGTAGAGAACACTGCCTGAAATCTACGGAGAAAGACTTTACCAGACTCTGCTCTTCCTCTGTCAAATCGACAAACATGGACTCCATCTGTTCCTGCACAGTAGGTACTACTTCCGCACTTTGCGCCCCACAAGAGCCCCCAGTGGCTGAACCTCGGTAACACCTGTGGGTAAACTTACCACATATACACTACTCAACGTGCCCATAATAGACCGTGGATAGAGCACTACATCAGTCACGCCAACATTAACAACAGGTATATAAGCTGTCCCTTGGCTCACCTGAACTACTGCAGGAAAAGCCAATAACCCAGCAGGCAAACCGGATTCAGGAGGCTCAAAGAGTACGGTTCCAGCAGAGAATTCATCGGAGCAGGTTGCCGGAACAAACTTAAGCGTGCCCCCTGGAATACGGCAAAGTCTACGACCCCGTACACGGACTTTACCCACATGGTTTTATACCAGTTACAGTGTTAACACTACAATATTGAAGGGCCTGAGTTACAAGATGCGGAGCTTTTGAAACATCAGGCAAGTTAAAAAGAGCAGGGCCATGTTGACTAAAGAGCTCCTGGTAGCATCGCTTTAAAACATTCATTCCAAGGACCCTGGAATCTGATCACACAAGCCACCAGGAGGATCTTTAACAACAAGCACCCGCAATTGGAAACGACTTGGCCACAGAGCTCAATATCCAGTTCTATGTAGCCAATATAGGTATGGCAAAACCATTAGCGGCGCGAAGCTGTAACCACTGACATGACTTAAGTCGCTCTGTCCCCATGTTGCAAATGTCGCTGAAAACAGCTTCTGTAATGTGGAGACCATCGAGCCGGTATCAACCAAGCACGGACCGATACTCCACTATGGAAACCACAAGATGAGGACAGGAGGTCTGCTGCTTAACCTTCTCCAGGAGATTCATCAAGGCGAGGGAAAACTCCAAGAGTGTTTCCCTCCTGTTGCCTCGAGAGAAGAAGCTTCCTGCAAGGCTACATACGAAACGAACATCCATACAATTCACGCAGTGCCCTAATAATTTTCTCAGGGTCCCACGCTCCTCCTCTGACCGATATCGGATCTCTTCTCGCGCCTCCCCCTCCAAATGATCAAAGAGAAAGAAGGCCTGATCCGCAGGGGAAAATAACGGGTTCTCATACAAGCTTTAGCTTCCTCAACCATTCGTCAAATTCAACCCCGCTCTCCCACTAAATTTGGACACCTTCTATCCCTAGGTACAATACAAGCCTATCAGCCACTGGAGTATTACTAGCCGCTAATGGAGTTGCAGGGGCAGTAACTCCGGCAGAGGTACTAGGTCCCGCGACATGACACCCCCTGCATTTCGGACGCCCTCTCCTGTCGCGGTCTCTCATTGTCAGCTCTAAGCTGAACCACAAGCTCTTTTAGTTCTTGTAATTCTCCCTCCATTCCTATAGCATGTACCTACTTAATTTAACAGAACTCTGCACCCACAACCAACGGCACCTACGGAGGTTAAGCCAGAAACTGCAATCGTCAGAACACACGTCTGCTGCTTTAAAAAAAAAACACCAAACGAAAAAAAAAAAAAAAAACTTTACAAATATACAACTCACGTCTCTGCAAATATTCTATGCAACCCTGCCGACTACGCCACGTGTAGACAAAACGCGCCACCCCGAATTACCGGGGGAAAATCTAATAAACAGGACACAGTCCGTTTGCTCAAGAAAGGCAGGAGGCGTGAGTTCACAATTTAACAAAAATATGTTTAATAAAGAAATAATTAATCAAATAACTCACAATAAGTTTTCTCTATCCGTAGACAAAATAAACAAAGTAGATCACTGCAGGGGTTGAGGCCCTGAAAGCAAGCCAGCTGTAGCTGCATACGGCAGAAACACCACTATTCAAAAGTCACACTCCACCACAAATAGTGATCAGAAATAACACAGCACTAATAACCACTAGTGTTAAGGTGAAGCCGTGCAGCTACCACCACCGGCCCACTTCCTGGCGCACCAGCTCCTGCAGATACAGAAACAAACAAATAAAAATAAACAATCCACTTAAACAAGACAGAAAGCAAAACCAATCAAGACGATATGGTTACGTCACAAAATCACACAATCAGTCACTAAAATTGATGTAAATGACAAGACCATTTGGCTGTGATCAATCCCGGCAAAAGGTCATTACACAGCGGTGATCACGCTGTTAAGGGACTGGTGACAGAACCAGCCAAATACAAAACAAGACAGACACATAAACAGAAACAAAATCAAGAAATAACAGAAACAAAATCCTTTAAAGCCCACTAGCGCCCAAGACAGATCGCCAGAGCAACAGACGAGCTGGGATCCCAGGTAATTCCTGTTTCTCCCCAAAGCAGCAGACGTGGCTCGAAAGCCAGGGATACTAACAGCAAGTTGTATATATATCTGCTCAACCCTGATTGAATATCGGCACGCTCACGCACACACACACATACACGTAATCACAGGCACAAAGTCATACGATGGATCTGTTAGTGAGTCAACAAACAGCTGGCACCCCGACACGGCTACTCAGAGACGCCACAACCGATGGAAGCCCCGAAGGCACGCCACAAATGTGGATGTGTGGATGTCACCACGAAAACAACGAGCAGCCTCGATGGCCGAGTGTCACACTCCGCGGTTCTCTTGGGATGAAGGCAAGGGGCGGGCTTTCGACAATGACGCATTCCAGGAGGCATGAACACAGAGTCTATATACGCTAAGGGGGTACCCATTGGCTATATACATAATGAGGATGACGTGGCAAGAGTCACTCACTTCACCACATTTTACCACCTTTTGTGTCGTCGTCCCGGCGATAGGCTACAAATCCCCCGTATTAGTCCCAAGGCCTAAACAATAGAAATAATACGGATATAGACCCTGGAAACCCTGGTACATCCCTCACATTCTCCACCGATCGAGGAAGATGGTAAATATTAGGGAGTTGGCCCGCGATATAGCTCGTCTCGTTCTTCGTACTGCTCCGACACTATCCCCTTGATGGTTCAAGGGGAGAGAGGCAGACACCCCTGCCCGGCCCGACTCAACATATGTTGCCAACTCACAGTTACAGAAGGTGCAAACACTACCGGGGCTGGCCCCACCACTTCCTGAATGGTGATGCTGATGCCTGGTCCCTTGCTGCGGCTGTGGGTGTGATGCTACGGTTTGACCTGACCCAACCTGCCAATCGCCTGAAACGGCCACCCAAAGGTCTACTTCCTCTACATCCCAACATCCCCCAATGATGATGGCGTCCCTACTAAAGGGCCGTCAAAATCAACAACTCTCGATTGGGATTCTCGTTGGATACGGGTCCTCATTGACGAACGATGAACATGCCGGATCTTACTCAGATCATCCGCAGGTGCAAAGCATACACCGAGCCTCCATCTAGAGGAGCTCCACGATCTGATACACCACAGAGCTCCACAGGTCCTGGATTTTATGACGACCTCTCACGCTATGATCCCGGAGAAATCAGCTGACCCTCCCTCAGTGGTGCATCCCGAACGTGGTGGTCATGCAGTTTCTTACGGCGTTCAGCAGCGCCTTCAAACGCCCTCGTGCCCTTCGAAGGCCACCTGCATCCTAGCTGATGCTCTACCATCCAGATGAACCCCACCTCCGCCAGATTCTGGACCCTACCCAACAGGAAATCAACAGGGGAGTCGAGGCTCCTGACCAAACATCAGGAGATATGGAGACTCACCCGTGCTCTGGTGAGGGGTGGTGTGTTATAGCAGAACAACATCTGCGGAAGGCAAGATGCCCAGTCCCGTTTACGGGAGATCGGCAGTGTACGAAGAAGGTTATGAAGGGTTCGATTGAACCGTTCACACTGGCCGTTGCCTGCAGGATGATAGGTGTAGTACGAGATTTTTCAATCCCATAGAACTTACAGAGTTGTTTCATAAGGGCAGACTCAAAATTCCGGCCCTGGTCGGAGTGAATACGACCTGGAACCCCGAACCTGAAAAACCACTCTGTCACTAAGGCCTGTACTACGGTCTCAGCCCGCTGATCTCTAGTAGGGACAGCCAGGGTGAATTTACTGAACACGTCGTCGGTTAACACCAAAACATTCTCATGTCCAGAACCAGAAGGCTCAAGCAGGGTAAAATCAATAGCCAGGATCTCATTTGGCCTAGAAGCCAAAACATTGCCCATAAAGCCCCTAGCAGTTGGTTGGATGTCTTTAGCCAGCTGACATCGTTCGCATTCCCGACACCACTGTGCCACTTCTGCAGACATCCTTGGCCAGTAACACCGCTGACGCACCAGTTCAGTAGTGCGTTCAATGCCCTGGTGTCCATGATGTTGATGCAACTCAGTCAATACCTCATTTTTAACACGGCAGGCAAAATCAACTGTAGCACCTCCTCACCCCCATCAGGGCGTGACACCCGTCGATAAAGGACCCCATTTTTTTTTAAAAAACGGTCCCATTGCTGGAGCAATGTCAGAACAGACTTGGGGAGCTGCTGGCGCACTGCTGAGCTGGGAAATGAACCCTGTTCCCAAAATGCCAACACCTTCTGAATATCAGGATCCGCCTCTTGTAGCAAACTCAAATCCTCAAGAAAAAACTGGGGAATGCTGTGATTACCGCTTGGTTCACCTGTACTACCGGTTCTGTCTCTGCTACCTGCCTCACACGACTGGGATTATGGTACCTGGTAAGAAACTCTCCCGAATCTCCTGGGAACCCGGATTCTGCCTAGACAGAGCATCAGCATTTCGGTTGCTCCTCCCAGACCGATACCGAACCTCAAAGTCAAAGGCAGCCAACTGGGCTGCCCAACGTTGCTCGGTAGCCCCCAGCTTAGCAGATGTCAGGTGACTAAGGGGATTGTTGTCTGTATAAACAATGCATTTCTGACCCAACAGATACTCCCTAAACTTCTCGGTCATGGCCCACTTAAGTGCCACAAATTCCAACTTCATGGAACTATAGTTAGTCATGTTGCGCTCCGTGGGCCTAAGGCCGCGGCTGGCGTAAGCAATAGGGCGCACCTTACCTTCCTGCTCTTGCGAGAGGACCGTGCCAAGCCCACTATGGCTTGCATCCACCGCCAGTATGAAGGGGGGGGAGAAGTCTGCATATGCCAGAACGGGGGAAGTACACAGCCTGTTCTTCAAACCCTCAAAGCTCACCTGACACTGCTCAGTCCAAGCCCCAGCAAACCCTGATCCATTCGCTCTCTGGGTCTCGAACCAGTACACACCGCTACCAGCTTATGTAGGGGGGCTGCCAATTTGGCAAACCCCTCCACAAAACGGCGATAATAACTGGCAAAACCCAAAAACGAGCGTAGCTCCGCTACATTAGATGGAATCTGCCAATCAGCTACCGCATCAATCTTTGCAGGGTCTGTTGATACCCCTTCGGCCGATATAACATGGCCCAAGTACTTCACCTCTCTTTGGAAAAACGCACACTTGCTTAACTTCACCTTAAGTCCTTCACGTTCTAAACGACTTAGAACTACCTCCAGACGCTCCAGATGTTGCGTTACAGAGGTGGAAAATACTATCACATCATCCAAGTATAAAAGCAAGGATTGACACTGTTGGTCCCCGAACAGCCGCTCCATCAACCTTTGAAAGGTGCCCGGAGCATTACATAAGCCAAATGGCATACGGTTCCACTCAAAGAGTCCAAAGGGTGTACAGAAAGCTGTTTTAAAACGATCTTTCTCTGTGACTGGAACCTGATTATACCCACTGGCCAAATCAAGAGTCGAAAAACAACGAGCACCACTCAGGGAATCAAGAGACTCATCTATTCGGGGCAAAGGAAACGCATCTTTCCTAGTTCTGACATTGAGTTGACGGTAGTCAACGCACATACGCAGGCCTCCGTCTTTCTTTTTAACCAGCACGATTGGTGAAGCATATGGACTACAGCTCTCTCTAATAATATCAGCTTCGAGTAATTGATTTATGTGGGCCTTTACTACTTCATACTCCGATGGGGGTATGCGTCGGAAACGCTGTCGAATTGGAGTCTCATCTACCAAGGGAATATCATGCGAAATCAAATTCGTACAACCCAAATCCCCCTCCTGGGTAGAGAACACTGCCTGAAATCTACGGAGAAAAGACTTTACCAGACTCTGCTCTTCCTCTGTCAAAATCGACAAATCCATGGACTCCATCTGTTCCTGCACAGTAGGTACTACTTCCGCACTTTGCGCCCCCACAAGAGCCCCCAGGCTGAACCTCGGTAACACCTGTGGGTAAACTTACCACATATACACTACTCAACGTGCCCATAATAGACCGTGGATAGAGCACTACATCAGTCACGCCAACATTAACAACAGGTATATAAGCTGTCCCTTGGCTCACCTGAACTACTGCAGGAAAAGCCAATAACCCAGCAGGCAAACCGGATTCAGGAGGCTCAAAGAGTACGGTTCCAGCAGAGAATCATCGGAGCAGGTTGCGGAGCAGGTTGCGGAACAAACTTAAGCGTGCCCCCTGGATACGGCAAAGTCTACGACCCCGTACACGGACTTTACCCACATGGTTTATACCAGTTACAGTGTTAACACTACAATATTGAAGGGCCTGAGTTACAAGATGCGGAGCTTTTGAAACATCAGGCAAGTTAAAAAGAGCAGGGCCATGTTGACTAAAGAGCTCCTGGTAGCATCGCTTTAAAACATTCATTCCAAGGACCCCTGGAATCTGATCACACAAGCCACCAGGAGGATCTTTAACAACAAGCACCCCGCAATTGGAAACGACTTGGCCACAGAGCTCAATATCCAGTTCTATGTAGCCAATATAAGGTATGGCAAAACCATTAGCGGCGCGAAGCTGTAACCACTGACATGACTTAAGTCGCTCCTGTCCCCATGTTGCAAATTGTCGCTGAAAACAGCTTTCTGTAATGGTGGAGACCATCGAGCGGTATCAACCAAGCACGGCACCGATACTCCACCTATGGACACCACAAGATGAGGACAGGAGGTCTGCTGCTTAACCTTCTCCAGGAGATTCATCAAGGCGAGGGAAAACTCCAAGAGTGTTTCCCCCTCCTGTGCCTCCGAGAGAAGAAAGCTTCCTGCAAGGCTACATACGACAACGAACATCCATACAATTCACGCAGTGCCCTAATAATTTTCTCAGGGTCCCCACGCTCCTCCTCTGACCGATATCGGATCTCTTCTCGCGCCTCCCCCTCCAAATGATCAAAGAGAAAGAAGGCCTGATCCGCAGGGGATAAATAACGGGTTCTCATACAAGCTTTAGCTTCCTCAACCCATTCGTCAATATTCAACCCCGCTCTCCCACTAAATTTGGACCCTTCTATCCCTAGGTACAAATACAAGCCTATCAGCCACTGGAGTATTACTAGCCGCTAATGGAGTTGCAGGGGCAGTAACTCCGGCAGAGGTACTAGGTCCCGCGACACTGACCCCCTGCAATTCGGACGCCCTCTCCTGTCGCGGTCTCTCATTGTCAGCTCTAAGCTGAACCACAAGCTCTTTTAGTTCTTGTAATTCTCCCTCCATTCCTATAGCATGTACCTACTTAATTTAACAGAACTCTGCACCCACAACCAACGGCACCTACGGAGGTTAAGCCAGAAACTGCAATCGTCAGAACACACGTCTGCTGCTTTAAAAAAAAAACACCAAACGAAAAAAAAAAAAAAAAAACTTTACAAAATATACAACTCACGTCTCTGCCAAATATTCTATGCAAACCCTGCCGACTACGCCACGTGTAGCAAAACCGCGCCACCCCGAATTACGGGGGAAAAATCTAATAAACAGGACACAGTCCGTTTGCTCAAGAAAGGCAGGAGGCGTGAGTTCACAATTTAACAAAAATATGTTTAATAAAGAAAATAATTAATC
Source organism: Triplophysa tibetana (assembly GCA_008369825.1). Taxonomy (NCBI): domain Eukaryota; kingdom Metazoa; phylum Chordata; class Actinopteri; order Cypriniformes; family Nemacheilidae; genus Triplophysa; species Triplophysa tibetana. Next base: position 14,713 of record SOYY01000026.1, read on the forward strand.
AAATAACTCACAATAAGTTTTCTCTATCCGTAGACAAAAAAACAAAGTAGATCACTGCAGGGGTTGAGGCCCTGAAAGCAAGCCAGCTGTAGCTGCATACGGCAGAAACACCACTATTCAAAAGTCACACTCCACCACAAATAGTGATCAGAAATAACACAGCACTAATAACCACTAGTGTTAAGGTGAAGGCCGTGCAGCTACCACCACCGCCCACTTCCTGGCGCACCCAGCTCCTGCAGATACAGAAACAAACAAAATAAAAAATAAACAATCCACTTAAACAAAGACAGAAAGCAAAACCAATCAAGACGATATGGTTACGTCACAAAATCACACAATCAGTCACTAAAATTGATGTAAATGACAAGACCATTTGGCTGTGATCAATCCCGGCAAAAGGTCATTACACAGCGGTGATCATGCTGTTAAGGGACTGGTGACAGAACCAGCCAAATACAACAAAGACAGACACATAAACAGAAACAAAATCAAGAAATAACAGAAACAAAAATCCTTTAAAGCCCACTAGCGCCCAAGACAGATCGCCAGAGCAACAGACGAGCTGGGATCCCAGGTAATTCCTGTTTCTCCCCAAAGCAGCAGACGTGGCTCGAAAAGCCAGGGATACTAACAGCAAGTTGTATATATATCTGCTCAACCCTGATTGAATATCGGCACGCTCACGCACACACACACATACACGTAATCACAGGCACAAAGTCATACGATGGATCTGTTAGTGAGTCAACAAACAGCTGGCACCCCGACACGGCTACTCAGAGACGCCACACCGATGGAAGCCCCGAAGGCACGCCACAAATGTGGATGTGTGGATGTCACCACGAAAACAACGAGCAGCCTCGATGGCCGAGTGTCACACTCCGCGGTCTCTTGGGATGAAGGCAAGGGGCGGGCTTTCGACAATGACGCATTCCAGGAGGCATGAACACAGAGTCTATATACGCTAAGGGTGGTACCCCATTGGCTATATACATAATGAGGGTGACGACCATTGGTTATATACATAATGAGGATGACGTGGCAACGAGTCACTCACTTCACCACACGTGCATGCCAGCAGAACTTGCTTGTGGACTAAGTCATTAAAAAAAATCACTTTCTTCTTTTCCTTCTACCTACGTGATTGTCCATTTTAACACTAGCTACTTTTACATTGACACATCGGATTTAATTTATTCAGATTGTGTAAACCGAATGTGGTGTTTACATGAACAATAGATAAAATGATTGGATTGATGTGGTGTTTATATGCTTAAAGCGGATTAAATCTTCAGAAATTCTGTCCATAAAAATTATGAACAGAACCTGCGACAAATGGCGGCCCTGCCGGAGTCCAACATGCACCGGGAACAATTCTGACTTACTGCCTGCAATGCGAACCAAGCTCCTGATCCGGTCATACAGGGAATGGACAGCCCTAAGCAAAGGGTCCCGAATCCCATACTCCCAGAGCACCCTCCACAAGATGCCGCGAGGGACACAGTCGAATGCCTTCTCCAAGTCCACAAAACACATTGTGGATTGGTTGGGCAAACTCCCATGATCCCTCCAGCACCCTGGAGAGGGTATAGAGCTGGTCCAGTGTTCCACGACCGGGACGAAAACCACACTGTTCCTCCTGAATCCGAGGTTCTACCATCGGCCAGATTCTCCTCTCCAGTACACCGGCATAGACTTTCCCGTGGAGTCTGAGAAGTGTGACCCCCTTCTTAAAAAGAGGGACCACCACCCCGGTCTGCCAGTCCAAAGGCATTGTTCCCGACCGCCACACGGTGCTGCAGTGGCGTGTCAACCAAGACAGCCCCACAACATCCCGAGACTTGAGGTACTCAGGGCGGATCTCATCCACCCCCGGTGCCCTGCCACCGAGGAGTTTCTTGACTACCTCGGTGACTTCAGCCTGGGTGATGGACGAGTGCGCCTCCGAGCCCTCAGCCTCTGCTTCCTCTGGTTACTCACTCGGAGTATAAAATACCTTGATTTCTGAAATGGGCTTGACTTACCCCGCGATTGCGGGTTTGACATACCTCGCTTTCTGAAACCAAAAACCCTGAGTATTCCGTTTTCTGGGGTTAACTTACTCCTGAACTCGACCGCTGGGGGTGGAGCTTGGATTCGTCAGAGTCAGATGCCAGTCTCCCTCCTATGCTGCGAGCGACATCTCATCTATGTCACACAATCGTTTCGAGTGTGTGTGTGAGGATCCGGACGGTATGCCACCGCCGGTTGGGGAACGTTCAGAAGAGCGAATCGGGGTGCGATCGGCCCGTGAGCACTTGGCTGGCGGGTCTACGTTCGCAGAGTTCCCCATATCACTAACGCTGCTAACGTGGGTGGTCGGGGCCGTAGCCACAGATGTCACAGCCAGGTAGCAGACGAAATGGTGGCTGGTTCCCGTAGGAAGACAGCCTCACGTGACCGCAACTTCTGAATGACAATCTGCCCGCAGAACTTAGGGTGGCTCTCTTTTCATGTTCACAGAGAAGCGTTACAAATCCTTTGTTCTTCCCCAACATACAGGGTGCACCATCAGTACAGACAGAAATAAGTTTATCCATCGGTAGTTTTTTTTCTTTAGTAAACTCCATGAAAGACGTGGATAAATCCTCTCCTCTTGTTGTCCCTTTCATTGGCAAAACAGCTAAGCTTTCCTCACGCAGTGTGTCACCTGCAACATACCTGGCAATTATACTGCACTGAGATAGATGGCTAACGTCTGTTGACTCATCTAACGCGAGAGAAAAGTATGTCCCGGCGTTTATGTCCTTATTTGTGTTTCCTCGACTTGATTTGCCATCATGATGCTAAGATGGTGCACAGTTCTTGCTGACAGTGGCATGTCTTTTATTCGTTTGATTATCTTGTCTTTATTTGGGAAGTGTGAGAATCTGGATTTCGTCCTGTCTCTTTTAAATATATCATCTGTGTCTAATAGAACATTTGTCTATCATATGTATTAATTTATATTAGTATAAGCTTCCTTCACCCTAATATGGGCCTTACTTTCCTGTTGTTTAACCTCGTTGAGAGTCGTACTGTACTTGTATATGTGTAATGACAATAAATGACAATAAAGTTGAATCTAATCTAATCTAATCTACTGACCTGAGTGACTATCGGTCTCCATCTCAAGGCTCCTAATGATGTGAACTGATGTGTTTTGATGCTTAATACGTACTTTGTAATCACATCTGATTGTTTCAGGAGGAATAAGACTAAACATAAAGTCTGGTGATTTTCCACTCTCTAGTGGTTTTATATAACACCTCCTTTTAATCTTATAAATACTAGTCCTAAAACAAATAAACATTGGACTCTGATTGAACTAGACTCTTGTGTCTGTGTCAAACTTTGTCTCCTGGCCAGTAAACTCTGTGTGTTCCGTCGACTAGACTCTTCAATCTTAAAATAATATAAAGAGGGGACATTGAGATTTTACATTCCAACAGGAAGTCATCAAACAGTTCACTGGCCACATCAAGCATGAATGTTTTGGCATACTCGCCATCTGTGAATGGCTTTCCGTTCCTTACTATTGCCAAAGCACCCGCAAAGCTAGCGGAATTCCCGTCACCTTGCCTGGTCCACACACATAGTTGCTGCTGACTCATCTGCACTCTCCGTTGTAGCTCCTCGCATGCTCTTTTCCTGCTGTCCCCCGCTGGATATTTAGATCCAAATGAAGCATGGTGCGTATCGAAGTGCCGCTTTATATTTCACCGTTTCATCGATGTAATTTTATCATTGCATATTAGACATACCGCTGATCCTGCTCTGTCCACATATGCAAATTCCTCTGTCCACGCAGCCTGGAATGCACGGTAATCATCGTCTTTTTTTCTTTTCGCCATCTTTTCAGTTACAAGGGTTGAAGCGGATAAACTACATGCTCGTCACCGGAAGAGCCATATATGGCTCGAGATCCATAGGTTCCCGACCGCTGCGCTAGACCATACAGGAGACCACAGCATTCGGTAGCCGAATTGGAGGGGATATGCACTTCAACTGTTGTCCAGCACAGAGTAAGTGCTGGACAACTATTTGTTGGGGTAGTTTTAAGTGACTCATGCTGCAACAGTGAACAACCTTCTGGATCTTCACACTGAATTTTGGGAGGAATTCTCATTTAATCTCATTGCACAGTAAGATTACTTCAAATAGTAGCATTAATTGGTTAACTATTCATAAGTGCTTCTCTTTGGGGTAGTTTTAATGTGTTTTTAAGCTCCAGACATGACTCATCTTAGGATATTTCAGTATGTCACTCAAGGTGCAGCACCCCATTGGGAGCGGCAATCCTCCTGGAATGTGAACAAGATGATATTTGCTCCAACTTATGCATCTGTCTTTCCAAATTGACTAGAAAGTGCAATCAAGTTGAGTACATTTTTGCTTACTGACTTTATGACTTAATTTACGTTCTATCATTTCCTTCTGTCAATGCACAGTTCAAAGAGCTATCCAGACGACTACAAAGAGAAGCATTATTTTTTCTTGAAGAATAAGTGCTTCTCTTTTGGGCAATTTTGTTGGTTTGTGCTCCTCGTGTGGTTCAAACTTTTCCCTTAACAACACCTTCTCCACACCAGGGGGTGCTGGTTTCTGCATTCATCTCCACTTGTGGTTACAGCTGTATGTTCTAGATGCATGTGTCTTTTTTTCACATTTTACAGATTCATCCCAGTTAAATGCTATCTTTCGTTAAAGACATGGGAAGGAAGGGCTGTGAATAGCTGCATGAGGTTTTAAAAGGGAGAAGAGTCCAGCAGAGAAGGGCAGAGTCGTTCCAAGGATATTGCCACAGCAATCAATACTCGATGGGCTTAGAATGCCCAAAAAGTGTGAAAGACCAACGAAGAGCCAAGTGGACAAGCAGCAGGTTTTAAATGGGTGTTGCGCACTGATGGCCTCACATCAGCTTTATTTAGCAGCCTAGAACATGGACCAGGTGTCTCTGTCTGTAAATATCTCCATTACTGCTACACTGTTTTCGGGGACCCCCCTTCGGAAACAGAAGCGTGAGGAAGTAGCACTCGTCTCAGGAAGATCACAGCACTAGGCCTGCTGCCGGGACTTGGGGCTCGAACCCACGACCCTGAGATTAAGAGTCTCATACTCTACCGACTGAGCTAGCCGGGCAGGAATCCATGCACGGCCCTTGTCTGTAAATGCTTCCAAACGATCAGGCGGAGTTGTAGGGTGCCATCACTGTTAACGGTGTATGGGAGAAGAACGTACACAAGCACTGACAATAGCATGGATAGCTCAGTCGGTTGAGCATCAGGCTTTTAATCTGAGTGTCCAGGGTTCAAGTCCCTGTTCGGGCGACGATTGCCGTCTTTAGGGAACACCTCCTGCTTTTGCTGCTTTGGCTTTTCGCCTCGCTGAGCAGCAGTAGCAGCAGGAGGAAGGAAAGAAATGCGAGAAGGCACAAAACTTTGTGTAGTCGTGGGCGAGTGGTTAAGGCGATGGACTACAAATACATTGGGGTCTCCCCGCGCTGGTTCGAATCCTGCCGACTACGTTTGCGGTACATTTATCTCAGCTGCTGAATTGTATCTATAGAGGCGAAAGACCAAACTTCATCTTGGGCCCAGCCGTCTGTTAGCTCGCCTTGATCGTGTGTGGTGTTTAGTACTGTGCTGTGGCCTCAGCGAATCCGGGTCGAGGCAACGTTTAGGGGTTGGAGTCTTGAAGAAACTACTTCCTGCTAATTTTTGCCCTTATGCAGATGTTCACAGCCCTTCCATCCAATGTCTTTAACGACGGATAGCATTTACATGGTGTGGAATCTGTCAAATTTAAAAAAAAAGACAAAGGCATCCAGAACATTCAGAACAATCTCAATGCTATAGGTCATTAAACACATGGGAAGAAAGGACTGTGAACAGCTGCATGAGGTTTTAAAAGTGAGAAGAGTCCAGCACATTTTGAAAAGGGCAGAGTCGTTCCAAGGATATTGCCACAGCAATCAAAACTTGATGGGCCCAGAATGCCCAAAAAGTGTGAACGACCAACGAAGAGCCAGGTGGACAAGCACATGCTTTAAATGGGTGTTGTGCACTGCTAGCCTAAGATCAGCTTTATTTAGCAGCCTAGAACATGCACTGTGTCTCTGCAGCAGGTGAACATGCAGCAGGGTCTCTGTCTGTAATTTATCTCCATTGCTGCTACACTGTTTTTGAATATACAATGAGCAATTTTTTTAAACTACCAATATCAGTACCCTCACAATAGCATTGACTTGTCAGCTGTATAGAGGAAGGAGAAAGCGGAAAAGAGAACGATAAGAGATAAAGAACAAACAATGGAGCAGGACACGCAATGGACAATGGAAACATCGGACAGCTTTAAAGGTTATCAGGATGACGTGGGGAAAGATGGACATGGAAGGAAAGATCAAAGCGAAGAGACAGAAAGTGAAGAAGAAATGGACAATATGGACAAAGACAGAGAGGGGAGGGGACAAATAAGAAGGAGATCAGTAAAGGTAACACCAAATTTGAAAAATGCAAGAAAAAGGATTATGATAAGGGTCGAGATAAAGGGCAAACAGAGATAAAGAGGTAAAGGGCCTGGAGCAGAGAGCTGCACAGGTCCGATTTTGTAAATCCGCACCCGCCCGTACCCGCAGTGCTTAAAACCGCATCCGACCCGTTTTCCGACAGCAGCACTAATTAAAATCCGCACCCGACCCGACCCGCTTAAAATAGAACCGACACCCGACCCGCACCCGAAATCAAATCAGTTTAGCCAATCACGTTATAGACACACTTTTTTCAAATTTTTATTGCCAGGTCATACAGAAGTTATTACAAGGCCTTTGGCCTTAACACAAGTACAATCTCAGCCGAAGTTGTCAAAAAGCCGGTACATAAAGAACATGGCTAACGTTACCACAAAACTGAGTAACGCAATTTCGTCTAACGTACATCAGACAATTTCGGGTTCAAACGCGCCCTGCACACACACATAGGCTACTTAATAGTGAAAAAATAAAAATAACAACAACAGTGTAGGCTATGTGATAGGCTACTTTTAAATGAAAGAAAAGTCCAGTTGCATGCGAATCCTAACAAATGCTAAATACACCGGCCTGCGAATTATGCTACTTAGCCATACAGACAATAGGTTACAATTAGGGCTGATACATGAAACTGGCCCGTTTATGAATCCAAGATCTAATGGGGGCAATTTTGGCCTACCTTTTTCCGTGCGAGGGGATTAGATCCTATTTGTGGTGGTGGTGTTTTAAATTGCTGTGTAAAAAAAGCACATCGTCCACTGTGGACGGTTTCAGCTGACTCCTCCGCTCTTGGATAATGTATCCAGCACAAGAGAAGTCTCGCTCACTTGCAGCGCTGGATGCAGGGATGGCGAGGATAGACCTCGCAATCTGGGCAATATTAGGGAAAAGGTGAGCATGGTCTTGCCACCATGACAAAATTTCAAAATGGTCATCTTTTGGCGTTTTGTGATCGATGTAAGCAGCCACTTCGTCCTGATACTGCGGAGACTCATCATTGGAATCTTCTACGTTTGATAAAGTGTCCGCCGACACTCGAACTCGCTTCTCCGGTGGGGGTGGTGGCAGTGCTCCTCAGGACTTCCACGCTTATCCTTAAGGTCTATAATAAATGTAAACAAACATTGTAGTGTAATAATTTTATGGACGTGACATTTGCAGTCAAATCTCGAAAATAAATGCTCAGAAAATGCATTTAATACAAATATATTGAAACGTCTGTTTATATATAGAGCTGTTTCATTATTGAACTCTGCTCCCCACTGATTCCACTAACCCTCATAACTTTAACGCTGCTACTACATTGTTTACATTGCATAACAGGGCTGCATCCATGACTGAACTGTACACACCAGTACTTCATGTTATCTGCTCTACCGGACTGTTTACACACACATAGCATCATTTCCACTCTATACTGCTCACTTGCACACCAGGAATATTACACTGAATGCTCATTTGCACTAATAAACTACTTTCATAACTGAATTAACTCATCTACTGCACTGTAACTCATCTATTGCATTTATTGCATAACTAACTGCATCCACTCATCTATTGCACTGTAACTTCAATAACTGCATTAACTCATCTACTGCACTGTAACCTTAATAACCGCATTAACGCATATACTGCACTGTAACTTCAATAACTGCACTAACTCATCTAATACACTGTAACTGTATTATCTGCATCTACTCATGTATTGCACTATAACTTCAACAACTGCATTAACTCATGTACTGCACTGTATCTTTAATAACCGCATTAACTCATCTACTGCACTGTAACTTTAATAGCTAATGTCTGTAATTAATGCACACTCAAGTCACTTGCACTATTGTATTGTCTATATTGTTATCTGTTCATAACCACCTGTACATTAATGTTCACAGTATATAGCCTTCTGTATATATTGTTCATAGTACAAACCGACTGTCATATTTTTCGTACAACATTTGTATAGTATTTCCCTAAAATTGTATTCTGTATTTATTCACACTGTATATCTGCACTTGCTAATTGCACTTCTGGTTAGACCTAAACTACATTTCGTTACACTGTACTTGTATATGTGTAAAGACAATAAAGTTGAATCTAATCTAATCTAATCTAAATATATCCATACACCCCTTCATAAAGGAGTCCAGACATTAGAAAAATATAAGCATCATGCGTTTTATATTTAATATGAGGGAAATACACATGCCTACGTGACACAAAAAATCGGAACTTAAAGAAAACGATTTTCACAATTATGTTTAAAATATTTATATATATAATTTCATCTATGTTGATTATATGAGATGTGAAAAGAGTAAGATCATAAGTTGCGCAATATGTTTAGAGACAGGCAGTAGGCAGAGTGGCAGACATTATTTTAATCACTTCATTAAGTTTCTTATTGTATAAAGCCTTTCTTTAAAGTGAATTTCGTTTTGTATTAATTGTATCTTAATTTTAATCAATGTTTTATCAACCAATTGCCTGGATTTAATAAATAAGAAGTAAATATAGCAGGCAATATAATCAGGACACGGAGCGGAGGCGCCGGCGTGTGAACTGGAGCTAGTCTCATAAATTAACCGAAACTCGGTGTATAGGGTTAGGGTACAGGTTTTTCAAATGTTATTTAATAAAAATAAAATTTTCCCCTCAAAATTTCACTTTTATTTTCTCTCATCCAACTGTGGCTGTGTTTGCATTAATACTGACCTTTCACAAGGCGCCGCATCTCACTGTGCACGCTTGCCACTTCACTACTGTCAGCAATTAGCTTCATACTTTTCAGTTTAGGATGCAGGAACATTGCAAGTCTGTGTAAACGATGAATGTCGAACTTGTCCTGGAGAATACTGAGGCATTTCTCCTTCAGTGAGGAAATTATATTGCTATCATTTGAAGAAGCTCGCAAGTGGCGTCTGATGCGCTCATACCAAACAATGGTTAGATGGAGGGTCGGGGTTTTCGATGCCTCTAACGCTTTAGTGGCTTCCTTAAATCGCTCCAGGTATGCAACAAAGTCGGAGAGGGCCTCTTCATCCAGGTTTGTGAGGCGGTCAACTTCCCCTCGCTCTTCCAGAAGTGTTCGGATGTCTTCAAATTGACTGCTGATAGACTCTAGCATTGTATGGAGGGAATTCCAACGTGTCTCTACAGAGTTTTTAAGAGTCTTTTTCAGGCGAGCCTGGAGGCTGGTCTGCTTGAAATATGTTACCAGTGACTTGGCTGAGTCAATCATTGCAGTTACTTCTTCTCCATACATATCCTCCTGGGATGGTTTGAATGTAGTGTACAGGACAGTATTGAAAATATGGGCAGCGCAGCTCAATCGGGTCACTGTACGCAGGGCCGCAACTATATTTGCGACCCTATCTGTCACATACACCAGTTTGGAGTAGAATTCATCAATGCCAAATTTACGCAATGCGCTGATGATGGCTGGTTTAATGTTGTCCGCCGTTTTACGCAGTGAACTGTCCCACTCAGAGGTACACAGCACTCTTTCGATAAGCTCCCACTTATTGTTAATGTAGTGCAGAGTAACACAAAGGTAGCTGGTTTTTCTGTAATCGTCAGTCCACATGCCCAATGTAACAGCTCCATTACCCCCCTCCAACTGCATTTTAAGCTCTGGGATTAGTTCTTGGCGAATCTTCTCTGCATATTTGTTAACACCACGAGAAACCGTCGTAGGGTCAGGCAGTAGTTGTTTAACATCCACACGGCCAGCCTTTGCACCAACATCTATCAACCCTTGTGCTAATGCAAAAAATCCCTCGCCGTGTACTGCATCAAAGGGTCTAATATCATTGCATACTAAGTTCACAGACAGCCTGGTTATGGTGTCCTTATCATCTCTACGAGGCACCTTCAGTTCTGTCCCCTTTGAAAGATACTGTTCGATAGATCTGGTGAGTTTGTTACCGGCACAGGTATCTGCGTGCTTCCTCAGCGACGAAGTTCCACATCTGCGGCTATCGAAAACGAAAACTTTAAGGCAGGTTTTGCATGCAGCAAAGCCTTTCACAATATTGCTTTCTTCATCTGAGATGACTCCAAATTTCTCCCACACACTGGACTTGAGTTTTGATGAAGTATTGTCGACAACTTTACAATCTCCTCTAGCGATTTTTTTTTTTCAACTCCTCAGGATACATCTCGACGACTCATGCAGCAGTTCGCGCGGTTGTTATTTTTTAAAAGTGGAATGTGGCCTAGAGACTCCTGGGAGGGCGCGGGCTCAAATAAACAAAAAAAATATTTACCAACTTGAAATACAGGAATAGTTTTGTAGAAGTGTTCCTAAAAATATGCATTTATTTTTACATTTGCATGTGACTGTTTTGAACCCGTGTTTAGACCCGTGTTCCCCCGTGTCCGAACCGACCCGCACCCGTATCCGACACAGTTATATATTTTTCACCCGTTGCAGCCAAATTTGCGGGTCACCCGTCGGGTATCCGAACCCGTGCAGGACTCTGGCCTGGAGGGAGAAAAATAGAGAATAATGCTTTTTAGGTATCTACTTTTCTTGCTTCTCATGGTTTTAAGCTGTGTCAACTTTAATGCAAGGGGACTGATGGACATGGGGAAATTTGAAAGGGTGAAAGAAAAGTGCAGAGGAGAAGATGTTATTGCTTTACAAGAAACAAATTGGAAAGAGAGTGTGATGATGGAATACAAAAAGAAATGGGAAGGGGACATTTTATATAATAATGGGAATGGTCGGCTTGGAAGGGGAGTTGCGTTTTTAATGAGAAAAGATGTTTTTAACACAACCAAAGTGGTGTACAAAGATAATATAGGGAAATGCATGGCTGTGGAGCTAAATCACGAAGGACGAGAATTAGCTTTAGTGAATGTACATGCACCAACAGAAGAGAAAGAAAAGAAATAATTTTTTAATTGTTTAAGGAGCATAATAAAGAAAAATAAGGAAATAATAATGATGGGGGATTTTAACACCGTTTTTAGCAAACAAGACATGGCAGAGGGGATGGTCTTTAAATCTGACACAGGGAGGAAAGAATTAGTGGAACTGATGAGAGAAAATAACTTAATAGATGTATGGAGGGAAATAAATGGGGGAAAAAAGGTTTACTCAAGGAAGCAAATAGTGGGGAATTTTATATGTAAAACAAGAATTGATTATGTGCTATGCACAAGAAATGTGGAGAATTCTATTGAAAAAATCAGCTATGAAGAAACCAGGCTTCGCGATCATAGTTTCTTACATTTTAAAATAGATTGGAATAAAGTACAGAGGGGACCGGGTACATGGATTTTAAATACAGAGATCTTAAAGAATGAAGGTTATGTTGAAGAGGTAAAAGGAATTATAGAGAAAGAGAAGGATAATGCAATGTACAAAGAAGATAAAAGAATGTGGTGGGAGAATGTTAAATATCTAGTGAAAAGATCTTCAATAAACCATTGCAGAACCTTACAAATAAGCAAAAGACAGAAAGAAAAAGAAATAAAGGAGACATTAGAAAGAGAATTAAATCATGAGAATAAAGACATACAAAAGATAAAAGAAACCGAGGAGAAATTGAAAGAAATAGAAGAATATGAGGGAGCAAGATTAAGAAGTAAGTCCAAATATATGGTGGAGGGGGAGAAATGCACAAAGTTCTTCTGTGACTTGGAGAAAAAAAGGGCGAAAGTGGGAATAATACAAGAAATAAAAGGGAAAAGCGGAGCGATTGTGGAGGGGAATGAAAAAGTACTAGAAGAGGTAAAGCTTTTTTATGAGGATCTTTTCAAAACAAGAGGGGTGGAAGTAGAGGTAAAAAATAAACTGTTTAATTTTATTGAAACAAGTTTAAGTAAAGAGGATATAAAAGAATGTGATGGGGAAATCAAGAACGAGGAGATAGAAAGAGCGATAGACCAACTAAATAAAAGGAAAAGCCCAGGGATAGACGGCTTGGGAAGCTAATTTTATATACATTTTAAGGACTCTTTAATAGAGATTTTAAAGGAGGTCTCTAGGGAAATTTTTAAAGAGGAAGAGTTGAATGAAAGGATGGGAATGGGGCTGATGAAGCTAATATATAAAAGGAAAGGTGAACAAACAGATTTAAAAAACTACAGGCCAATAACAATGCTAAATACTGATTTAAAGATTCTAGCAAAGATTTTAGCAAATAGGTTAAAAGAGGTGATGCCACGAATAATAAAAACAAATCATGCATATGCAGTAAAAGGAAGAGACATAGCAGACATAACAATGAGCATAAGGGACACAATACAATACATAAAAGAAAAGAATGATGACGGGTATTTGATCAGCCTAGACTTCGAAAAGGCTTTTGATAGAGTGGAGCATGAATATCTGTTTGGGGTTTTAAATAGGTTTGGTTTTGGTGAGAATTTTATGAAATGGATAAAGATTTTGTACAAGGGGGCCCTAACAAAAATTAAACGTAATGGGTTTTTAACGGAATGTTTCAAAATAACTAGATCAATTAGACAAGGATGTCCACTCTCAGCGCTATTATACTCTCTTGTAGCAGAACCTTTGGGCCTAGCAATAAGGAAGGAAGAGAAAATAAAAGGAATAGAAATACAGGAAAGGAAGGCAGAAGGGACAATTTTTCAATACGCGGATGACACAACAATAATAGCTCAATGGAAAGAGTGCGTAAAACAAATAATGAAGAAGGTACAAGAATATTGCAAAGGATCAGGAAGTAAATTAATGAGGACAAGACAGTGTATATGAGGTTCGGGGCAGCGTCAGTTTTAACGGAATGTTTTAACTATAAGGAAGTTGAAGAAATTAGGATTTTAGGGATCTTAATGGGAAAGGAACAGAGGCAAGTAAGAGACAAAATGTGGGAGGAATTGATAACAGGAATAGAGCGGAGGTTAAACTTTTGGAGAATGAGGACTCTAAATTTGAAAGGGAAGGTTTTAGTATTGAATGTTCTAATGGCTTCAAAGCTGTGGTACGCCTTATATGTGACAGAAATGCCTTTGTGGTTGGAAGGGAGGTTGAAGAAATGTTTCTTGGTTTGTGGGAGGTAAACCCCCAAGGATAGCATACAACACTCTATTAGGACCACTAGAAGAGGGTGGGCTGGGATTAATGGATATTAAACAAAGGAAAAACTGCTTAAGGGTCAAAATAGTCAAAAAACTGCTCCAAGAAGAAAATGAAACAGAATGGAAGAAAGTCATGAAATACTATTTAAACAAATGTGGGAATTTTAATTTGGGGGAGGATATTTTATGGATGAAAACAAAAAACTGGATGGCGGAAGGAATACCGGACTTTTATAAGGAAATTTTAAGTGCCTGGGGGAACTTCTTAACTGTAACAGACTATAATCTGAAAGGAAGAGAAAACATTTTAAACCAACCTCTGTTCTTAAACAAAATGATAACAAGAGATGGGAAAGATATCTTTTTTAAAAAGTGGATGGAGGTGGGAATAACAAGGGTAAGAGATGTTCTATATGAATTTCAAGAATGGTTTCTACCACCACAATTTATAACGGACGCAATGGAGGAAGCAAAAGAGGAATGCAACAAACGAGAAATAGAGAATAAATACAAAATTATCAAAAGTGCAATACCAAAGGAATGGATTAAAAGAATAGAAAATATGGAGGAAGGGAAAGAAGAGAAAGACATTTATGTCAGACTGAAAGGGGAACTATGTAATTTCAAGGAGTGTAATGTGAAACGGTTTTATTGCTACTTTAGAGATGGTGTCTTTAAAGAACCAGTTGCAAATCATTTTTGGGTAGATCTGGGAAGAGAAAGTTTTAAATTCATTTAAAACTTAAAGATCTGGGAAAAGAAAGTATATGGAGAAATATGAGGGGAAAGATTGTGGAAACCAAACTGGAATGTTTAGAGTACTTAATAAGACACAAAGCAATCTTTACCGAATGTATTTTAACTAAGACTGGAATGGAACAGAATGCAACATGTAAAGTATGTCAAGAAGAAGACGAAGGGATTTTACACTTGTTTTATACTGTAAAGAGTTGGAGGGCTTTTACAGGAAATGCAAAAAGATGATAAAATAATTAATAGAGGACTGGGACGAAGAGGAAATAGAATGGAAAAGGATAGTAATGTTTGGATGGGAGGGAAATTGTCAAAGTAAAAAGTTTGCGAACCTGTTAGTAATGTTGATAAAAAATGCAGTATGGGAAAGAAGAAATGTGGCCAAAAAAGGGAAAGTGGTGCTTGATGTTTGGAATGTTCTTAAAAGGAAAACAGAAAGATATATTGAAGGTCTGTACTGCTATTTTAAGAATGAAAACATGTTGCAAAGCTTTTATGCTGTTTTTACTCCAAGGGTTTCTAAAGTCTTAAAAGATCTGGGATGGAATGTACCTGGAATGGACTTGGCTTTCTAAAGGTTACAAGATTCTATTGTGCATTTTAAAACTAAACATGATTCAATGATCATGGTTTCTTTAGTTCCTTTATTTTTTATATCCATCTGTAGTCTTGTGTTATTTGTATTGTTTGTTTGCATTTAATAGTTTGAAATCAAACATTTTAGAAGGTGATAAAAAAGAAAAAGCACGCCCGCTCTCGTCTGATCTCGGAAGCCAAGCAGGGTCGGGCCTGGTCAGTACTTGGATGGGAGACCACCTGGGAATACCAGGTGCTGTAAGCTTTAGTTCTTTAATGTATTGTGGCCTTTTGGCCGCTTCCTTTATGAGGAGAGCTCGGGTGCATTCAGCTATCGCTTACGGCCACACCACCCTGAAGACGCCCGCTCTCGTCTGATCTCGGAAGCCAAGCAGGGTCGGGCCTGGTCAGTACTTCGATGGGAGACCACCTGGGAATACCAGGTTCTGTAAGCTTTAGTTTTTTAATGTATTGTGGCCTTTTGTCCGCTTGTTTATGAGGAGAGCTCGGGTGCATTCAGCTATCGCTTACGGCCACACCACCCTGAGCACGCCCGCTCTCGTCTGATCGTGGAAGCCAAGCAGGGTCGGGCCTGTTGAGTACTTGGATGGGAGACCACCTGGGAATACCAGGTGCTGTAAGCTTTAGTTATTTAATGTATGGTGGCCTTTTGCGGCTTTGTTTATGAGGAGAGCTCGGGTGCATTCAGCTATCGCTTACGACCACACCACCCTGAGCATGCCCGCTCTTGTCTGATCTCGGAAGCCAAGCAGGGTCGGGCCTGGTCAGTACTTGGATGGGAGACCACCTGGGAATACCAGGTGCTGTAAGCTTTAGTTCTTTAATGTATGGTGGCCTTTTGTCGCTTTCTTTATGAGGAGAGCTCGGGTTCATTCAGCTCTCGCTTACGGCCACACCACCCTGAACGGCGCTATCGAGCTAACAGGAAGTGATTTGGTAGCTTGTTGTATGCAGTAGGTGAGACAGGCTCACCAATTCTCTGTGTTATTTCATGTAGGTTTTTGTTGTTGAAATAAGTTTGTTTGTTTTTTGGGTGGTTTTTGTTTGAGTTTTCCTCCCAACAGCTTAGCTGTTGGGGAGGGATCGTTTCAGTTTTTGTTTTTTGAGAAATGGACGGAATAACGGCAACAGACATGGACTTGGCAAGAGGAACACGTCGGAAAATGGAAACCGGAATGGAAAACAGACAAAGAGAAAAGGATGGCCCTGAAAAGAGATTCAAAGATCCTACACTAAAGAAGTTACAGTGGTAGTTGATTTGGCGGAGGTGCAAGACGGAAAAGCAGAAGACATTATTCAAGCATTGAAGGACAAAATGGACGTGACAAGCATACTAGCGGTAAGACCCAAAAGTATGAAAGAATACGAAATTACATTTGAAAAGGAAGAGGATATTGAAAAGCTGGACGAAGGATTGATGATTAAAGGAAAGTTGTGTGAAATTAAAAAGTTAAATAATAAAGAATTTGTTGTCTCTTTCATGCATCTACCCGCATACCTGGACGACGGAAAGATTGTACAGAAGCTGGAGGGATGGGGGGTAACTCCCATCTCGCAGATAAGGCGTAGATACTACAATGGCACTCACATAGAGGATGGAAGGAGGTTCCTAAAGGTGCGGTTCCCGAAAGAAGTGGCCTCCTTACCCTACAGCACTAGAATTGAGACGGGAGAAGGTCCACAATACTTCAGGGTGATACATAGCCAGCAGGTGAGAACCTGCAGGTTGTGCATGAGCCCCGAGCATATGATGAAGGACTGCCCGGACTTCAAATGCTTTAAATGTCAGGAAACAGGCCACTTCGCAAGGGACTGCAAGGTGGTGAGGTGTCCGGACTGCAAGCGTACACTGGACAAGTGCGATTGCTGGTACAGCGGCCAACAACAGGAGGAAGAGCAGGAGAGCGGGCAGATGCATGAGACGGACAAGGAAGAGGAGCAACGGGAGGACACTGGAGGGACACAAAGAGAGGACAATGAAAGCATAGGCAATGATAACGAGATCGAAAAGACTGAGCTAACACAAGACAGTGAGGAAATGGAGGAACAGATGGAGATAAACAAGACTAGACAAACGGATACAGAAAAGCCAGAGGAGAAAGAGCAGACTGGAGAGGAGGATGGAAAGGACAAAGGCAACGAAAAAACCGACAAAGGTGACACTACGGAAACAACCAACAAAAGAAGAAGAAAAGACAAGGTAACACCAAATTTAGAGAAAGCTAGAAATAAAGTGTGGAAAAATTTTTTGAAGAGAAACAAGACTGTGGAAGAGGTGTAAAGGAAGGGGAGGAAAATGGACTAACAGAATGTTGATGCTAAAATGTTTAATCTTTTATGTAATGCTGTTGAAAATTGTGACCTTTAATGCAAGAGGATTAATGAATGGTGTGAAATTTGAAAAAGTTAAGGAACTGTGCAGAGAGGAAGATGTGATTTTATTGCAAGAGACAAACTGGAAAGAAAATGTAATGGAGGATTTTAAAAGAAGATGGGAAGGGGAATTCATTTTTAATAATGGAGAGGGGAAACCGGGAGGAGGAGTGGCAGTGTTAATAAGAAAAGACAGAGGTATCAAGGCAAAACTAATGTATAAGGACACAAAAGGGAAATGCATGGCTGTAGAAATTAAGATGGAAGAAGATGACTTTATTCTAGTAAACGTACATGCTCCAAATGAACAGTTAGAAAAGAAAATATATTTTAATGTTATAGCTGGAGTAATGGAGAAATGGAAGAGGGTAATGATTGCGGGGGATTTCAACACTGTCTTTAGTCAAATGGATATGGCAAATGGAATGATTTTTAAATCGGATGTGGGCAGAAAGGAGCTAAGGTCGGTGATGGAGGAGAAAAACATGATTGATGTGTGGAGGGAGAGAAATGGAAAAAAGAAGGAATATACAAGAAGACAGCTGGTGGGGAATTTTATGTGTCAAACTAGAATAGACTACTTCTTAAGCACCAGGAACTTGGAATGTTTTATTGATGGAGTGTTTTATAAAGAAACGACTTTATGTGATCACAAAATGGTGTTAATGAGAATGGATTTTAAAAGAGAAATGAAGGGACCAGGGGTATGGATTTTAAACACTGGAGTTTTAAAGGACCAGCATTTTAAAAAAGAGATAGAAAACATATTAGATGAAGGGAAAAAAGACTTGATGTACATAGAAGATAAAAGACAATGGTGGGAAAACATGAAATATGACATAAAGAAATATACAATGAATTACTGCAAATTGTTACAAAAGGTGAAAAGAACAAAGGAGGAAGAAATTAGAAGAACGTTAAGAGAGGAGCTAAATAAAAACGAAGTAAATGTGCAAAGAGTAATTGAAGTGGAGGAAAAGTTAAAGAAAATAGAAGAAGAGAAATACAAAGGGGCGATGTTAAGAAGTAAAGCAAAATATATGGTGGAAGGGGAAAAATGTAACAGATTCTTTTTTAACCTTGAGAAAAGCAGGGGGAGGGCAGAAAAAATTAAAGAACTTAAGAATAAAGAAGGACAAGCGGTTTTAAGCACAGAGGGGATTTTAAATGAAATAAGCACGTTTTATGAAGAACTCTTTAAATCAGAGGGAGGAGATGAGGAAAAAAGAAATATTTTATTACAACAGATAACAAGAAAAGTTAGTGAGAGGGATAAAAAGGATTGTGAAAAGGAAATAACAACAGAAGAAATTATAGAGGCCATAAATCAGCTGGGAGTGAAGAAAAGCCCAGGAATAGATGGTTTTGGAAGTGAGTTTTACAAGGTCCTTAAAGAAAAAATAAGCCCAATTTTAAAAGAAATCTATGAAGAGGTTTTCAAAAAAGAAAGACTACACCCAAGAATGGGCCTAGGCTTAATGAAAATAATCTATAAGAAAAAAGGAGACAAAATGGAACTGAAGAATTTTAGGCCCATTACAATGTTAAACACAGATCTAAAAATTTTAGCCAAAGTCTTAGCAAACAGACTAAAAAAGGTCATGCCAAACATAATAGAAACTAACCAGGCTTACGGAGTAAAGGGGAGGGACATAGCAGACATCACAAGCAGCATAAGAGATATAGTGGGATACATAAAAGAAAAAGGAAAGAGCGCATACGTTATAAGCATGGACTTTGAGAAGGCTTTTGACAGAGTGGAAAAGGGGTTTTTATTGGGAGTTTTAAAACAATTTGGTTTCGGAGGGAACTTTATCAAATGGATCTCAGTTTTATACAGCGATATTTTAACAAAAGTAAAGTGTAATGGTTTTTGACGCAGCCTTTTAAAGTTCTAAGATCCATAAGACAGGGGTGTCCACTGTCAGCGCAATTATATTCTTTGGTGGCGGAACCCCTAGGGCTTGTAATAAACAGAGAAAAGGGAATAAAGGGGATACAATTTGAAGAAAAAGAAGAATTAACGAAAATATTCCAATACGCTGACGATACGACAATTGTGGTTGAAAATATAGAAAGTGTTAAAGAAGTGATGGAAAAAATTAAATGCTATTGCGAGGGCTCATGTGCAAAAATAAACGAAGAAAAAACAGTATATATGAAGTTTGGAAAGACAGAGGTTCTAACAGGGGTTGTTAAGTTCATAAAGGTACAGGAGATGAAGATTTTAGGAGCAATTTTAGCAAAGAACGAGAAGGAAGCCGTTGATAATATGTGGGAAGAGACGCTGGGAGGGATGGAAAGAAGGCTGATTTTTTGGAGAAATAGGTTCCTAAGTTTGAAAGGAAAAATTTTAACTGTAAACGTATTAATGTTATCAAAGATGTGGTATAAGTTACATGTGATGCCATTGCCAAACTGGGCTTTTAAGAGAATAAAAAAGAGTATTTTAGAATTTTTATGGGAAAAAAAGCCTCCAAGGATAGCATATTATACGCTAATAGGAAAACCAGAAGAGGGAGGGATGGGTTTAGTTGATGTGGAACAAAAGATGAAAAGCATGAGGGTAAAAGTGGTTAAGAAATTTTTGGATGACAAGAATAGAGCTGAATGGAAGAAATTGATGGGTTTTTATCTAAATAAATGTGGGAATTTTAACCTCGGGGAAAACATTTTATGGATGAAGTTGAAAACTTGGATGACAGAGGGGATTCCACAGTTTTATAAAGAGGTTTTAAATGCTTGGAGGCTTTTTCTAACAGAGGTGGATTTTAATCCAGAGGGGAGGGAAGGGATTTTAAATCAGCCTCTGTTTCTAAACGACAAAATAAAGATACAAGAGCGAGATATCTATTTTAAGAAGTGGCTACAAGCGGGGATTGTAAAAGTGAGAGATGTTCTATGGGAGTTTAAAGAGGGATTTTTACCACTTCAAGTGATTACGGATGCGATGGAGGAGGAGAAGGAGGATTTTAATGTGATGGTTTTAAAAAAACAGTATGAAGATGTCAAGAAAGCAATCCCAAGGCAATGGCTAGATGAGATTAACAAGAAGGAAGAAAAAGAAAACAAAATAACTGTGTTCTTAAAATGTAAAGACAAAAAGGTGGATTTTACTTTAGGCACTGTGAAAATGTTTTATGAGTTTTTCATAAACAGAGTCTTTAAGAAACCTGTGGCCAACCAGGTCTGGCTAAGGAACTTTAATGGAATAGATGAAAAAGATATCTGGAAGAATAGAACATGGAAATGGTTGGATGTGGATTTAGAATGTTTAGATTATTTTATTAGACAAAATGCGATTTATACAGAAATGAGATTGTGTCTAATGCAGAAAGAAACTAATGCCCAATGTAAAGTCTGTAAAAAAGAAGATGAGGGGATTTTACATCTGTTTCTATTCTGTGAAAAGCTGAAGCCATTTTTTAAAGAACTGAAAGAAATTGTCAAAGAATTAAGAGAAAAAGAAGAAGTTACTGAATGGAAAAGATTTTTTATGCTGGGAATGACAGAGAACAAACAAAATAGGAAGCTTGTGAATTTGTGTCTACTCCTGGCGAAAAAAGCAATATGGAAAAGAAGGAATGTAGTAAGAACCAGAGATTTTACTTTAAATCTATGGGTGCTTTTTAAACAGATGGTAGAGGAATATGTAAAAATGTTATACAATTACTTCAAATTAGAGAACAGGATGGGGGAATTTTACAAAATTTTTACCAAAGACATTATATGCATTTTTGAACAAAAGCACTTTGACTTTCCAAAAGAGGATGAATTTGTTTTAAGGTCTTTATTTGTTCAAACGCAGAGAGCCTAACACCTCGGTGCTTTGCTGGGTTATTTGGATTACCATATATTTGCATGTACCATGTGGATTTGTTTGCCATGATTGACTGTGTATGGAACTTACCTGTTAATGTATTATAACTTGGATTACTTATGAATAAAGAAAAAAAAAAAAAAAAAAAAAAAAAAGCACGCCCGCTCTCGTCTGATCTCGGAAGCCAAGCAGGGTCGGGCCTGGTCAGTACTTGGATGGGAGACCACCTGGGAATACCAGGTGCTGTAAGCTTTAGTTCTTTAATGTATAAAAAAAAAAAAAAAAAAAAAAAAAAAGCACGCCCGCTCTCGTCTGATCTCGGAAGCCAAGCAGGGTCGGGCCTCATCAGTACTTGGATGGGAGAACACCTGGGAATACCAGGTGCTGTAAGCTATTAGTTCTTTAATGTTTGGTGGCCTTTGGCTGCTTTGTTTATGAGGAGAGCTCGGGTGCATTCGGCTATCGCTTACGGCCACACCACCCTGAGCACGCCCGCTCTCGTCTGATCTCGGAAGCCAAGCAGCGTCGGGCCTGGTCAGTACTTGGATGGGAGACCACCTGGGAATACCAGGTGCTGTAAGCTTTAGTTCTTTAATGTGTGGTGGCCTTTTTGCCGCTTTGTTTATGAGGAGAGCTCGGGTGCATTCAGCTATCGCTTACGGCCACACCACCCTGAGCACGCCCGCTCTCGTCTGATCTCGGAAGCCAAGCAGGGTCGGGCCTGGTCAGTACTTGGACGGGAGACCACACGGGAATACCAGGTGCTGTAAGCTATTAGTTCTTTAATGTATGGTGGCCTTTTGTCCGCCTTGTTTATGAGGAGAGCTCGGTTGCATTCGGCTATCGCTTAAGGCCACACCACCCTGAGCACGCCCGCTCTTGTCTGATCTCGGAAGCCAAGCAGGTTCGGGCCTGGTCAGTACTTGGATGGGAGACCACCTGCGAATACCAGGTGCTGTAGGCTTTAGTCCTTTAATGTATGGTGGCCTTTTGGCCGCTTTGTTTATGAGGAGAGCTCGGGTTCATTCAGCTATCGCTTACGGCCACACCACCCTAGAGGCGCTATCGAGCTAACAGGAAGTGATTTGGCAGTAGTGGGTGAGACAGGCTCACCAAACACTTTACGTTTGTTTTTTTGTTTATTTGAACGGTGTTTATTTAGTTTTTTTTGTATTTTCATGTATTTGATCGATTCCTCCCGGCAGCAAGCGCTGTTTGGGAGGAATTAGTCCTTTCCAAGGAGAGGTTTTTTTCGTTTTGAGTACAATGGACGGACACGTGGCATCGACATCAGCAATGGCAGGAGAAAGGCAAACGGCAAACGACAACGGAACGGACAAACGACAACGAGACGGAAAGGAGAAGGATAAAGAACGAAGGGAAGAGATTACAAGAAAGGAATATTTAAAAGAAGCAACGATAACATTGATTATTGGAGAAGTGAACGTGAGAGCGGAGGATGTAATTAAAGCTTTAACAGAAAGAATAGGAGAAGGAAAGATATTAGCGGTTAGACCGAAACAAATAAAGGAATACGAGGTGACTTTGGAAAGTATTGAGGATGTGGACATGATCGAAGATGGACTGGTGATAAAGAATGTGAAATATGAGGTTAAGAGGTTGAACAACAGAGAGTATGTTGTCTCTTTCATGCACTTGCCTGCCTACATTGACGACAATCAAATTTTAGCTAAACTGGAGGAGTGGGGAGTTACCCCAATTTCGGTAATGAGAAGAAGGATGTATCCGGGCACTCGTATAGAGGATGGGACGAGATTTGTGAAAACGAGGTTCCCCAAAGAGGTGATTTCCCTCTCTTACAGCACAAGACTTGACACTGCAGAGGGTCCTCAATACTTCCGAGTGGTGCACAGCCATCAGGTTAAAACCTGTCGGTTGTGCATGTGCCCGGGACACGTATTGAAGGAATGTCCCGAATTCAAGTGTTACAAATGTGAGGAGCAGGGACACTTCGCGAGAGAATGCAAAGCAAAGTTGTGCCCGGATTGCAAAAATGTGTTAAATAAATGTGAATGTTGGTTCGAAGACCAGGAAAGTCATGTGGCCGGGCAAGGGCATGAGAGAGACAATGAGCAAAATGGAATGGAGGTGTGCGAGAAGCAAGATCCACATGTTGCAGAGAAAAACGAAGAGGAGGAACAGTTAGAGGAACACAAGGCACGGACTGAGCAAAGACAGCAAGTATCAGTGGCGATGATGCAAAGTCAAGAGGATGAAATGGCGGAAAACGAAGAGGAACAGAAAAGTAAAGAGATAGAAAGGAGCAACGAACAGAATGGAGAAATTAACAAGCATATGATACAACCAGAGAAAGAGGATCAAGCAGAAAGAGAACAGGAACAAATGGATTTTCCGGTACTTTTTAAAATGGATTATAATACAGATGAAGAGGGTCAGCACAAAAATGAAGATAAAGGAAAGACGGATGGAGTAACGAAGTTCAGCAGGAAGAAAAGACTTCTAAAGGTATCGCCAGTTTTAAAAGAATCGACAAGAAAAAAAGGGGGGCTAAGCAAAGACTTTATAAAAAATAGATTTGAGATGTTGAAGGACTTGGAGGACTCGAGCGATTAAGATGGTCTTAATGAATGTGATTTTATTTCTTGGTTTTATGGTTTTAAACTTTGTCACTTTTAACGCCAGAGGTCTAGCAGACCTTAACAAATTTGACAAAGTGAAAGAAATGTTTAAAAACGAGGATGTGATTTTGTTGCAAGAAACGAATTGGAGAGATATGCACATAGGTGAAATAAGGAAAAGATGGAATGGTGTTTTGTTATATAATAATGAAGATAAGAGAAGCGGCAGAGGGGTGGCTTTTCTAATAAGTGAAAACAAAAACATTATTTGTAAAGAGATTTACAAAGACGATATTGGTAAATGCTTAGCGGTCGAAATGGATTATGAAGACAGAAAATTTGTGGTGGTAAATGTTCATGCGCCCAATGAAGAGAAGGAAAAGAAGTTTTTTTTTAAAGTTTTAAG
Organism: Triplophysa tibetana; assembly: GCA_008369825.1. NCBI lineage: Eukaryota > Metazoa > Chordata > Actinopteri > Cypriniformes > Nemacheilidae > Triplophysa > Triplophysa tibetana. The sequence continues at coordinate 38,865 of SOYY01000026.1, forward strand.
AGATGTCTGTACAAAGTATAAGAATGTTTTTTTGATGGGTGATTGTAAAAAGGTTCAACGTCTGTGGAAGAAAGGAGGCGGGGTCGGCGTGGCTGGGAAAACGTATACACTCTTTATTCTTTGCAATACTTCCGGGTTGCACTCCCGCTCACTCATACAGTTTACACACACAGTCTTTGTGGTGACGATTCCTTTAAGTCTGTCTGGATAATCCTCGAGCTCCTCGTCTTTCTCCGACAGTCAACATACGTTTCACACACACAGTCCTTGTGGTGACGATTCCTTTAAGTCTGTCTGGATAATCCTCGAGCTCCTCGTCTTTCTCCGACAGTCAATACACGTTTCCCAGCCTGGTTTCTCTCTCCCAGTTGCTCCTTCCGTCGCGCCTTAAATGCGTCTCCTCGCCAATTACTAGAACGAGAAGCAGGTGTTTTCACTAAAACGTTGATCTGCTTACTTACCGTCGTTCTCCCGACACGCCCTCCTGCCGCAGACCGTGTCAGACCACGCCCCCCTTGCCACATACCCCCACCGCCCGACTCAGGCCGAGGCTCCATCCGGGCTGCAGCCTTCTCCCCCCCCCTCCTGGAGAGAAAGTCGGCCACCGCCATCTGGGTCCCCGGCCTGTGGATCACCTGGAATTTAAACGGTTGCAAAGCAAGGTACCAACGAGTGATCCGCGCGTTGGTGTCCTTCATGCGGTGGAGCCATTGGAGGGGCGCGTGGTCCGAACAGAGCGTGAATTCCCGCCCCAGGAGATAATAACGGAGGGTGAGGACCGCCCACCGGATCGCTAAACACTCCTTCTCGATGGTGCTGTACCTCATCTCAGACCGAGACAGCTTTCGACTCGTGTACAGCACCGGACGATCCTCGCTGTCTATCTCCTGGGACAGGACCGCGCCCACGCCCCTATCCGAGGCATCAGTCTGCAACAAAAAAGGGAGTGAGAAATCGGGAGAGTGCAACAACGGTCCGCCACATAGAGCAGCCTTCACCTGGGTGAACCCCTGCTGGCACTGCTCCGTCCATTGGACGGTATCTGGTTCCCCCTTTTTAGTGAGGTCAGTCAGCGGGCTGGTGAGGTCCGAATAATTGGGTACAAACCGTCTATAATATCCCGCCAGCCCCAGGAACTGCCGCACCTCCTTTTTGGTCTTGGGTCTCGGGGCGGTTGCAATTGCAGCCGTCTTATCAATTTGGGGACGCACCTCCCCGTGACCCAAGTGGAAGCCCAGATACCTTACCTCTACTCGCCCAACCGCACACTTCGTCGGGTTAGCCGTCAGCCCCGCTCTGCTCAGCGAACTCAGGACCGCTCTCACGTGCTGCATATGCCGCTGCCAATCGTTGCTGTATATGATGATGTCATCCAGATAGGCGGCAGCATATGCCGCATGAGGTCTGAGAACTCGGTCCATGAGACCCTGAAACGTAGCCGGGGCCCCGAATAACCCGAACGGAAGCGTGACAAATTGGTGCAAACCGAATGGCGTAGTAAAGGCTGTTTTCTCTTTGGATAAGGGAGATAGGGGGATCTGCCAATACCCTTTCGTCAGATCCAATGTCGAATAAAAACGAGCCGTCCCCAGCCGGTCAAGTAATTCGTCAATTCGAGGCATTGGATAGGCATCGAACTTCGATACCGCATTCACCTTGCGATAGTCCACACAGAACCGGACCGAGCCGTCGGTCTTTGGTACCAAAACTATCGGGCTTGCCCAGTCGCTATTGGACTCTTCTATTACTCCCATGTCCAGCATAGCTTCTAATTCCTTCTGAACCACAATTTTTTTGTGTTCAGGTAACCTATATGGGCGAGTGCGTACTACCGCACCCGGTTCGGTCTCAATGTGGTGCTCTATGAGATTCGTGCGTCCGGGGAGGGGCGAGAACACATCGGCAAACTCTGCCTGTAACTTCGCAACATCCGTGAGCTGTGAGGACGAGAGATGATCTCCCCCTGGGGCCAGGGCGAGGGATTGTACTTTGGTATTCGCCTCTGGCCCGAGATCATCTCCTCTACTTACAGTCGTCGCCAGCATCACGGTGTTCGCCTCACTCCATTTTTTGAGGAGGTTGAGGTGGTAGATCTGATGTGCCCCTGCTCCTGTCCGATCGTACGACCTCATAATTGAGATCTCCTATTCGTCGTGTGACCTCGAACGGTCCTTGCCACTTGGCGAGTAGTTTGGAACTAGACGTTGGGAGTAATACAAGTACCTTCTCTCCCGGTGAAAATTTACGCAGTCTGGCGCCCTTGTTATAATGTCGGCTCTGTCTGTCCTGCGCCTGCAACAAATTCTCCATAGAGAGCCGCCCCAGTGTATGGAGTTTTGTACGCAGGTCCAGGACATACTGAATTTGGCTCTTACTCGCGGAAGGCCCGTCCTCCCAAGCTTCCTTTAGGACATCTAAAACCCCGCGAGGCTGACGACCATAAAGAAGCTCGAAGGGGGAAAACCCCGTGGAGGCTTGGGGGACCTCGCGGACCGCAAATAACAGGGGTTCCAGCCACTTATCCCAATTTTTGGCGTCCTCGTGTACGAATTTCCGGATCATGGTTTTTAATGTACGATTAAAACGCTCAACCAGCCCGTCTGTTTGTGGGTGATAGACGCTGGTCCTGATCGTTTTAATCCCCAATAATCCGTACAATTCGCGGAGTGTCCGTGACATAAACGCCGTGCCTTGATCGGTCAGAATCTCCTTAGGGATTCCGACCCGGGAGATTAATCGAAACAGGGCATCCGCAACACTGGTTGCTGAGATATTACGCAACGCCACTGCCTCAGGGTATCGGGTTGCATAATCCACGATGACTAAAGCAAATCGATGCCCTCGTGCGGATCGCTCTAACGGCCCGATCAGGTCCATACCAATTCTCTCGAAGGGGACCTGAATAAGGGGTAGTGGGCATAATGGCGCCCTTGGAGTGGCCGGTGGGTTTACCAACTGGCATTCAGGACAAGACGCGCACCACCTGCACACATTCTCATGAATGCCCGGCCAAAAGAAACGGGTCGTTAGGCGATTTACAGTTGCAGCTTGTCCTAGGTGCCCCGCCATTGGGTTACAATGAGCCGTCTGGAAGAGTTTTTCCCGACGGCTCTTTGGTACGACCAACTGGGTTATATCCTGCTTTGACTGAGCGTCCTGGGTCACTCGATACAACCGGTCTTTTAAAATAGCGAAATATGGGTAGGATACGGGTTGTGCAGGGTGGAGAAGTTGTCCGTCGATTGTACAGACCTGTTCAAACGCGTGTTTGAGCGACTCGTCCTGAGACTGTTCCAGAGGGAAATCATCGCTCTGCGAGAGATTTATTTTCTCTATCGAGCTCCGTTCCTCTGGAACCGCCATCAGAGGTCTCGGCTCTGCTTCTCCAACCTGCGCAACCGCTCCTCCCCACCGCACGTGGTTACGCCCAGAAACATCCGCACATAATTGTCCCATTAATACTGAAAACAACGGCCAATTTGTCCCTAAAATTAGCGGATGTCGGAGGTGCTCATTAACAGCCACCTCTATTCTATGCTTTTGTCCCCGAAATTTTATGGTCAACGGCACCAAAGGGTAGTTCACGACATCCCCGTGTACACACCTTACCTTAACCCCGCGGCTCGTATCCAATCCCTCGAATTGAATCAGACTTTGGTGAATTGAGGTTTGGTTACATCCTGAATCCACCAAAGCCTGATATGTACCCCCCCTGATACCCACAGGTATCTGGTACAGCCCGTCCTGACCGAGGGCAGCCTGAGGATTGTCGGGCACCCGTACCATCATACCGACCTCCATCATCGGACAGCGGTCGATAAAATGGCCGGGGTCCCCACAACGCCAACAGGCCGGCCCAGAAGTCCCCGCCGCCCCAGCGGCAGGAAGCAGACCCCCGAATTGGCGAGGAGAGGCTGGCGGAAGTGATGAGGTATGGGCGCCGTTGCCCGGCCGCCCGGAGGATCCCGCTGAGGATCTCATGGCCCCGTGTGGTCCCGGCTCGGGGAAGAGCCGCGTCCTCGGTACTGGACGCGGACAAAACGACCCTCGAGTCCGGGGGAAGGGAACGGGTCTGAGAGAGGGAGAAGAGACAAAAGAGGGGGAGAGAGAAAGTGATGGTAGGCCTCCGCCGGCCCCGGGGCACGCCACCAACTGGTCCTCCGCCAACTGGATCGCCTGGGCCAACACCGCCGGGCGGTGGCACTGGACCCACTGGGAGGTTTTCTTGGGTAACCTGGCCACAAATTGCTCCAGTGTCACCTGATCGACGATGGTATCGACGGTGCTGTCTCCGGTCATCAGCCATCTCCGACAGGCATCCCGGAGCTGGTGAGCAAAGGCAAACGGCTGGGAACGTTCCCCGAACTCCAGGGACCGGAACCGCTGTCTGTGCTGTTCAGGACTCCGTCCCACCCGCTCAAGAATAGCCCTCTTGAGGTCCGCGTACTTCATAAGGTTCTCAACCGGAAGTTGCTGGGCGGCCATCTGGGCTTCTCCAGTGAGGAGGGGGATGAGGCGGGCTGCCCATGCGTCCGGTTGCCATCCTGCTAGTTCCGCGGACCTCTCAAATAAATCGAGGAAGGCTTCCGGCTCGTCCTGGGCTCCCATCTTGTGCAATGGTACCGTCGGGGAACCAGCCGGTGTTGTTTGGCCTCTTTCCTGGCTCAACCAGCTCCGGAACGACTCCCGGTCCTCCTGTTGGGTCTGGATGAGGGCCTGGAAACGTCTCTCCTGGTCTTCTCTAAGCCCCAACAGGGCCCGATGATGCTCTTGGTGAAGACCGGCGAGAGAGCTGATGACCTCGGCGAACGGCGATCCTGGCGGCGTCGACATGCTGGTGGCGGCTCCTTCCTTTCTTCCCGGGTTTCGGCACCACTGTAAAAAGGTTCAACGTCTGTGGAAGAAAGGAGGCGGGGTCGGCGTGGCTGGGAAAACGTATACACTCTTTATTCTTTGCAATACTTCCGGGTTGCACTCCCGCTCACTCATACAGTTTACACACACAGTCTTTGTGGTGACGATTCCTTTAAGTCTGTCTGGATAATCCTAGAGCTCCTCGTCTTTCTCCGACAGTCAACATACGTTTCACACACACAGTCCTTGTGGTGACGATTCCTTTAAGTCTGTCTGGATAATTCTCGAGCTCCTCGTCTTTCTCCGACAGTCAATACACGTTTCACAGCCTGGTTTCTCTCTCCCAGTTGCTCCTTCCGTCGCGCCTTAAATGCGTCTCCTCGCCAATTACTAGAACGAGAAGCAGGTGTTTTCACTAAAACGTTGATCTGCTTACTTACCGTCGTTCTCCCGACACGCCCTCCTGCCGCAGACCGTGTCAGACCACGCCCCCCTTGCCACAGTGATTTTAACACTGTTTTAAGTAAATTGGACATAGCGGATGGAATGGTTTTTAAACTGGATGCGGGAAGGAAAGAACTGATATCATTGATGCAAAATAACGATCTGTTAGACATATGGAGAGAAAAGAATGGGAAAAAGAGGCAATTTTCGAGAAGACAAATAGTTGGGAATTTTATGTGCCAAAGCAGAATAGATTTGATTTTAAGTTCAAGGAACGCTGAAGGTTTTATTGACAATGTGAAATACGAGGAAACGAGTTTAAGCGATCACAGATCGATGCATATGACAATAGATTGGAGCACGGTTAAAAGAGGTCCAGGTGTGTGGGTTTTAAATGCGGAGGTTTTAAAAAGAGAAAGTTATGTTTTAGAGATAAAAGAGCTTATAGTGAAAGAAAAAGTTAATGCGATGTATGTAGAAGATAAAAGATTGTGGTGGGAAAATGTGAAGTATTTAGTGAAAACTCATACGATAAGATTTTGTAGATTAGTTGAAAACTGCAAAAGGTATACTGAAAAAGAAGTAAAAGGGAATTTAGAAAGAGAACTAAAACATGAAAAGAAGGACATGGAAAAGATAAAAGAGTTAGAGGGTAAACTTAAGGATATAGAAGAAAAGAAATATGAAGGGGCAAGATTGAGAAGTAAAGCTCAGTATGTAATCGAAGGAGAAAAATGTACAAAGTTTTTCTTTGATATGGAAAGAAGGAAAGGAATGTCTGAAACGATAAAACTAATCAAAAAAGAGAACGGAGAAGAATTGGAAAGTAATGAAAAAT
>SOYY01000026.1:50000-55000 GCA_008369825.1 Triplophysa tibetana
ATTAAAAGACGGGTATATCCAGGCACGATAATTGAGGACGGAACGAGATACGTAAAATCACGCTTCCCAAAAGAGATAACGTCCCTCCCATATAGCACTAAATTTGACACGGAGGAAGGGTTGCAATATTTTAGGGTGATGCACAGCCATCAGATGAAAATCTGCAGGATGTGCATGAGCCCTGAACACATGATAAAGGATTGCCCGGAATTTAAGTGTCATAAGTGTGAGGAGAGAGGACATTTCTCAAGGGATTGCAATGCTGTCAAGTGCCTGGATTGCAGAAGAATCTTAAATAAATGTCAATGTTTGAACAATGAAGAAACGAATGAGAACGGGCAGGTGCATGAAAGACACAATAATGAAGATGAAGTAGCAGAAAACGGAACTACAGAAGAAAGAAACAAAGGAAAAGGAGGAAAAACGGTCACAGAGGAACAAATAGAAAAGATAATTTCGACGAAAGATCAGGTGCAACCAAACACAAAAGGAGAAAAGATGGACAAAGAAAGTGGAGTACAGCAACAAGAGAATACAACAGAGGGTGAGCAGACAGAAGAAGTAACAGAACAAGGGAATAAAGAAACACAAATAGATAAAGAGGAAGGAATAGCAACGCAATTAAACAACGTTGAACACTTAGAAAGGGACATGGACAAAGTCAAAATAAAGTGTGGAGAAACGATGGAGAAGGACAGTCAAATGGAAGTAGAGACAACGGGAGCGGAGGGAGATGGGCAACTAAAGACGGATGACGACGGAGAAACAGAAAGTGATGAACAAAAGATGGACAGCAGTGATAGAGGGCCGAGAGAAAATATAAGAAGAAAAATGAAGGTAAAACCAAATTTGAAATGTGCAAGAAAAAAGGCAAAAGGTAACATTATTGGAGTTTTAAGAGGACTGGAAAGAGAAAATGATATATAATGCATATTAAGTATTTATTTTTCCTTTTTCTTTTAATGGTTTTAAATTGCGTTACATTTAATGCAAGAGGACTAATGGACAAGAGAAAATTTGAAAAAGTACAAGAAAAATGTAAAGGTCAAGACATTATTGTATTACAAGAAACAAACTGGAATGACAAAGTGATGATCGATTTTAAAAAGAAATGGGATGGAAGGATTTTTTATAACAACGGAGATGGGAGATTTGGAAGAGGGGTGGCAATTTTGATGACTAATAGAGTTTTTAAAGAAAGCAAAGTTTTATACAAAGACAATAAGGGAAAGTGTTTAGCGGTTGAAATAAAATATGAAGGAAGAGTTTTCATTTTAGTTAATGTGCATGCACCAGTGGAGGAGAAAGAAAAGAAAGAATATTTTAAAGATTTAAGGAATATAGTGAAAAAGTACAAAGAAATTATAATGATTGGGGATTTTAACACTGTTTTTAGTAAACAAGATATGGCTGAAGGAATGGTTTTTAAAAGTGACACGGGGAGAAAAGAATTAAAAGCTTTAATGGAAGAAAATAACATAATAGATGTTTGGGGAGAAAGAAATGGAAGAAAAAAAGATTTTTCAAGAAGACAAATATTGGGGAGATTTGTATGCCAAACAAGAATTGACTTTATTTAATGTAGCAGAAATGTGGAGAATTTTATCGAAAAGATAAAATATGAGGAAACCAGTTTTAGCGATCATAAGTTTTTATTTTTTATATTAGACTGGAGTAAAATGATAAGAGGACCGGGAGTATGGATTTTAAACACACAGATTTTAAATAATGAAGATTATGTTGAAAAGATAAAAGAAATCATAGAAAAAGAAAAGGAAAATGGAATGTATGAAGAGGATAAGAGAATATGGTGGGAGAATGTAAAATTTATAATAAAGAAATTCTCTATTGATTACTGCAGATTAATACAGAAATGTAAAAGGTACAAAGAAAGAGAAATTAAAGAAAGTTTGGAAGTGGAATTGAAGAAAGAAAAACAAAATATAGACAAGATAAAGGAAATCGAGGGAAAACTAAAAGAGATAGAAGAAAAACAATATGAGGGAGCGAGGCTTAGAAGCAAAGCAAAATATGTGGTTGAAGGAGAAAAATGTACAAAATTTTTTTCCGATCTTGAAAAGCAGAAAGGGAGATCTGAAACGATAAAGGAAATAAAGGGGAAAAATGGAGAAATTGTAGAAGGGAATGAAAAGATTTTAGATGAAATAAGGGATTTTTATGAAGATCTTTTTAATGCAAGGGGAGTGGAAGAAAAAGAAAAAGAGAAAACATTAAATCAGATAAAAATAAAAGTAAGGGATGAAGATAAAGAAGAGTGCGAACAAGAAATCAGAGAAGAGGAAATTGAAAAAGCAATAGAGGAACTGAATAAAAGGAAAAGCCCAGGAATAGATGGTTTGGGATCTGAATTTTATGTGTGTTTTAAAGGAGTTTTAATCAAGATTTTGAATGAAGTTTTTAAAGAGATTTTTGAAAAAGGAGAAATTAATGAAAGAACAAGGATGGGACTTATGAAATTGATATACAAAAAGAAGGGAGGACAAGAAGATTTGAAAAATTACAGGCCAATAACAATGCTAAACACAGACATAAAAATTTTAGCCAAGGGTTTAGCAAATAGATTAAAAGATGTAATACCGAACATAATTCAAACAAACCAGGCATATGGAGTAAAAGGAAGAGACATTGCTGATACAACGATGAGTATAAGAGACATAATATGGTTCATGAAGGACAAAAAAGAAGAAGGATATGTAATAAGTCTGGACTTTGAGAAAGCATTTGATAGGGTGGAGCATGAGTATTTATTTGACGTTTTAAAAAGGTATGGGTTTGGAGAGGTTTTTACAAAATGGATTGAGATTTTATATAAAGGAGCAATAACAAGGATTAAATGTAATGGTTTTTTAACAGAATGTTTTAAAATCACAAGGTCGATTAGGCAGGGGTGTCCACTTTCAGCCTTACTATACTCGCTCATTTCAGAACCGTTGGGAATAACTATAAAAAAAAAAAGAGAAATTGTAGGAATAGAAATCGAAAACAGTAAGGGAAAAGGAAAATTTTTCCAATACGCAGATGACACGACAATCATTGTAAAAACGAAAGAAAGTGTAAAGGAAGTAATGAAAATTGTAAATGAATACTGTAGAGGGTCTGGAAGTAAAATAAATGAGGATAAAACAATGTATATGAGATTGGGAAAGGCACAGATTTTAACAGATTGTTTTAATTTCAAAGAAGTGGAGGAAATGAGGATATTGGGTATTTTAATGGGGACAAATGAGAAGAAAACAAGAAGTGATATGTGGGAACAACTGATAACAGAGATAGAGAGGAGGTTAAATTTTTGGAAACTGAGGAATCTAAATTTGAAGGGGAAGGTTTTAATATTAAATGTTTTAATGGTTTCAAAATTGTGGTACGTGCTATATGTTTCCGAAATGCCTGTATGGATGGAAAAAAGGTTGAAAAGATGTTTTACTGATTTTTTATGGGACGGGAAACCGGCAAGAATAGCCTATAACACGATTTTAGGGGATTTGAAAAAGGGAGGTCTGGGTTTAATGGATGTGGAACAAAGGAAAAATAGCTTGAGAGTAAAAATAGTCAAGAAATATTTACAAGAAGACACCAAAACGGAATGGAAGGAAACAATGAAGTACTTTTTAAACAAGTGTGGGTCTTTTAAAATAGGAGATGGGATTTTATGGATGAAAACGAAAAGTTGGATGACTGAAGGATTACCTGAATTTTATAGAGAAATTTTAAGTGGTTGGGGAAAGTTTTTATCAAAAGTTCAAACCAACCCTCAAGGGAGAGAAAACATTTTAAATCAACCTCTGCTCCTAAATGGCAACATTTTAAAAGAAGAGAAAGAAATATACTTTAAGAAATGGATGGAAGTGGGAATAACAAGGGTGAGAGATGTTTTGTATGAATTTAAAGAGGGGTTTTTACCAGTACAATGTGTTATAGATGCAATGGAGGAGGCAAAAGAAGAGTACAGTAAACAAGACATAATAAACAAATATGAAATAATTAAAAAGGCTATACCCAAAGAATGGATTGAAAGAATAGAGTGTATGGAAAAAGAACCACAAGAAAAAGGGATTTATGTAAAGCAAGGGGGGGAACTGTTTGATTTTAAGACATACACAATCAAAATGATTTACTGTGGGTTTCGAGATGACGTTTTTAAAGAGCCAATTGCAAACAAGTACTGGGTACAAAAATTTACAGATTTAAAAGAAGATAGCATATGGAGAAACATGAGCGGAAGATGTCTGGATACAAAATTGGAATGTTTAGAGTATTTTATAAGACACAAAGTTGTTTTTACCGATGTAATTTTAAATAAGATTGGGATGGAACAAAGTGCTGTATGTAAAGTGTGCAAAGAAAAAGAAGAATGGCTTTTACATATGTTTTTATATTGTAAAGAACTGGAAGGATTTTTTGAAAAATGTAAATGTGTGGTTAAGGATCTGACTGAGGAGCGGGAAGAAAATATAATGGGATGGGACAGAGTGGTGATGTTTGGATGGGAAAAGAAAAGTGTTAACCAAAAGTTTATAAATGTGTGGATAATTTTAATGAAAAGTGCTATATGGGAAAGAAGAACCATAGCTAAAAAGGAAAAAACTGTTGTGGATGTCTGGGCTGTTATGAAAAGGAAAACAGAATTGTACGTGAAAAGACTGTATGAGTATTTTAAATGGAAAAAACTTTTAAATGACTACTATAATGTTTTTACGGAACAAGTATATTGTGTTTTGAAAGCTTTTAAGTGGAAATTTCCAGAAAAGGACGAAGATTTTTGAAAATTGTATGTTCACATGGTTTGGTTTGGGTTAATATTACTGTGTTTGGTTTAAATGTTCATGTAAAAAAAAAAAAAAAAAAAAAGCACGCCCGCTCTCGTCTGATCTCGGAAGCCAAGCAGGGTCGGGCCTGTTCAGTACTTGGATGGGAGACCACCTGGGAATACCAGGTGCTGTAAGCTATTAGTTCTTTAATGTTTGGTGGCCTTTGGCTGC
>SOYY01000026.1:60000-65000 GCA_008369825.1 Triplophysa tibetana
TATTAAATATAAAATTAATTGGGTAAAATTCCTTATGTCAAAATAAAGGTCCTCTGGTCAGTTTTGCTTATTATAAAATATAAAATTAATTGGGTAAGATACAAAATGTCAATATAAAGGTCCTCTGGTCAGTTTTTGTTCATTTTTTTAATATAAAATTAATTAGGTATGATGCCATATTTAAAAAAATAAAGGTCCTCTGGTCAGCTTTGTTCATTTTTTTATATAAAATTAATTGGGTATGATGCCATATGTCAAAATAAAGGTCCTCTAGTCAGTTTTGCTCATTATAAAATATAAAATTAATTGGGTAACATACAAAATTTCAATATAAAGGTCCTCTGGTCAGTTTTCGTTCATTTTTTTAATATAAAATTAATTGGGTATGATGCCATATTTAAAAATAAAGGTCCTCTGGTCAGCTTTGTTCATTTTTTTTATATAAAATTAATTGGGTATGATGCCATATGTCAAAATAAAGGTCCTCTAGTCAGTTTTGCTCATTATAACATATAAAATGTATTGTGTATGATGCCATATGTCAAAATAAAGGTCCTCTGGTCAGTTTTTGTTCAATTTTTAATATAAAATGTATTGTGTATGATGCCATATGTCAAAATAAAGGTCATCTGGTCAGTTTTGCTCATTATAAAATATACAATTAATTGGGTATGATGCCATATGTCAAAATAAAAGGTCCTCTGGTCAGTTTCGCTCATTATTAAATATAACATTTATTGCGTAAGATGCCATTTGTCAAAATAAAGGTCCTCTGGTCAGTTTTTGTCATTTTTTAATATAAAATGTATTGTGTATGATGCCATATGTCAAAATAAAGGTCCTCTGGTCAGTTTTTGTCATTTTTTTATATAAAATGTATTGTGTATGATGCCATATGTCAAAATAAAGGTCCTCTGGTCAGTTTTTGTTCATATTTTAATATACAATTAATAGGGTATGATGCCATTTGTCAAAATAAAGGTCTTCAGGTCAGTTTTGCTCATTATAAAATATAAAATGAATTGGGTATGATGCCATATGTCAAAATAAAAGGTCCTCTGGTCAGTTTCGCTCATTATTAAATATAACATTTATTGCGTAAGATGCCATATGTCAAAATAAAGGTCTTCAGGTCAGTTTTGCTCATTATAAAGTATAAAATTAATTGGGTATGATGCCATTTGTCAAAATAAAAGGTCCTTTGGTCAGTTTCGCTCATTATTAAATATAAAATTTATTGCGTAAGATGCCATATGCCAAAATAATGGTCCTCTGGTCAGATTTTGTTCAATTTTAAATATAAAATTAACTGGGTATTAATACATTTCCATGTCGTCTATGTAAATTGCCATCGAGCGCAATAGTGGTTTCATGGCCACGCTTTCCTTTTCATCTGTGGACTATCTGTGTAAATTGCAAATGGGCAGAATAGTGGTTTCATGGCCACAGAGCAACCGTAGTGGCTAAATGGGCAGAATAGCGGTTTCATGGGCACATAACCACTGTAGTGGCAAATGGGATGAAAAGTGGTTTGATGGACATCGCAACCGAAAAGTTCAGCGAAATAAAACTTGTTTTACGACGCTCCAGGCGAGGCAAGGATTAAAAGCAACTCGTTCCGGATCGGAATTCCGATGACCGGAAAACCACTATACCAATGAATGGGATAAACCTGAAGCGGGCCTTTCGTATCTCTGGTTCACGTTTAGTTGCGACGTTGAGACGAACGTTCCTGTTTACGCCTTGACACGCTCCTTTGCTATAGGAAGTTTGAATAAGATCAGAGAAAGGTGAAAATTATCGTCAAAATATCTACAAGGGTAACTAACCCCTTGTATTTTTTTCGTCGAAAATTTTCGACTCGTTTGTATCTTTTCCTAAGTTGGGATCCCGAAGCAGCTGGTCGAGACGTGAACAGGAACGCGCGTCTTCAGATCCTAGCCTGCCGCGTAGCAGAGATACGGAGGGCCCACCTCTGGCTTATCCCATTCGACGGCATAGTGGGTTCGTGGTCATGGGAATTCCGGGTCGGAAGAGTGTCTGTCATGCTGCCGTGGGAATTGCGATCGCCGTAAAGTGACTTTCGATTGTTTAGGATGCAGTTTTGCATGTGGGCTAAATAGTGGTTTCATGGTCACAAAGCAATCGTAGTGGCTAAATGGGCAGAATAGTGGTTTCACGGGCAAGTGTCTGTGTAAATTGCAAACGGGCAAAATAGTGGTTTCGTGGGTATGTTTCCATGTAATCAATAGAGCGTCTGTGTAAATTGCAAATGGGCACAATAGTGGTTTCATGGGCACGCTTGCCTTGTCATCTATAGAGTGTCTGTGTAAATTGCAAATGGGCACAATAGTGGTTTAATGGACATGTTTCCATGTAATCAATAGAGCGTCTGTGTAAATTGCAAATGGGCACAATAGTGGTTTCGTGGGCATGTTTCCATGTAATCAATAGAGCGTCTGTGTAAATTGCAAACGGGCAGAATAGTGGTTTCGTGGGCATGTTTCCATGTAATCAATAGAGCCTCTATGTAAATTGAAAACGGGCAGAATAGTGGTTTCATGGGCAAGTGTCTGTGTAAATTGCAAATGGGCAGAATAGTGGTTTCGTGGGCATGTTTCCATGTAATCAATAGAGCGTCTGTGTAAATTGCAAATGGGCACAATAGTGGATTCGTGGGCATATTTCCATGTAATCAATAGAGCGTCTGTGTAAATTGCAAACGGGCACAATAGTGGTTTCATGGGCAAGTGTCTGTGTAAATTGCAAATGGGCACAATAGTGGTTTCGTGGGCATGTTTCCATGCAATCAATAGAGCGTCTGTGTAAATTGCAAATGGGCAGAATAGTGGTTTCATGGGCAAGTGTCTGTGTAAATTGCAAATGGGCAGAATAGTGGTTTCGTGGGCATGTTTCCATGCAATCAATAGAGCGTCTGTGTAAATTGCAAATGGGCAGAATAGTGGTTTCATGGGCAAGTGTCTGTGTAAATTGCAAATGGGCAGAATAGTGGTTTCGTGGGCATGTTTCCATGTAATCAATAGAGCGTCTGTGTAAATTGCAAATGGGCACAATAGTGGTTTAGTGGGCATGTTTCCATGTAATCAATAGAGCGTCTGTGTAAATTGCAAATGGGCACAATAGTGGTTTCGTGGGCATGTTTCCATGTAATCAATAGCGCGTCTATGTAAATTGCAAACGGGCACAATAGTGGTTTCGTGGGAATGTTTCCATGTAATCAATAGAGCGTCTGTGTAAATTGCAAACGGGCACAATAGTGGTTTCGTGGGAATGTTTCCATGTAATCAATAGAGCGTCTGTGTAAATTGCAAACGGGCAAAATAGTGGTTTAGTGGGCATGTTTCCATGTAATCAATAGAGCGTCTGTGTAAATTGCAAATGGGCACAATAGTGGTTTCGTGGGCATGTTTCCATGTAATCAATAGAGCCTCTATGTAAATTGAAAACGGGCAGAATAGTGGTTTCATGGGCAAGTGTCTGTGTAAATTGCAAATGGGCAGAATAGTGGTTTCGTGGGCATGTTTCCATGTAATCAATAGAGCGTCTGTGTAAATTGCAAATGGGCACAATAGTGGATTCGTGGGCATATTTCCATGTAATCAATAGAGCGTCTGTGTAAATTGCAAATGGGCAGAATAGTAGTTTCATGGGCAAGTGTCTGTGTAAATTGCAAATGGGCAGAATAGTGGTTTAGTAGGCATGTTTCCTTGTAATCGATAGAGTGTCTGTGTAAATTTGCAAACGGGCACAATAGTGGTATCGTGGGCATGATTCCCTGTAATCAATAGAGCGTCTGTGTAAATTGCAAATGGGCACAATATTGGTTTCGTGGGCATGTTTCCATGCAATCAATAGAGCGTCTGTGTAAATTGCAAATGGGCACAATAGTGGTTTCGTGGGCATGTTTCCATGTAATCAATAGAGCGTCTGTGTAAATTGCAAATGGGCAGAATAGTGGTTTAGTGGGCATGTTTCCTTGTAATCAATAGAGCGTCTGTGTAAATTGCAAATGGGCACAATATTGGTTTCGTGGGCATGTTTCCATGCAATCAATAGAGCGTCTGTGTAAATTGCAAATGGGCACAATAGTGGTTTCGTGGGCATGTTTCCATGTAATCAATAGAGCGTCTGTGTAAATTGCAAATGGGCAGAATAGTGGTTTAGTGGGCATGTTTCCTTGTAATCAATAGAGCGTCTGTGTAAATTGCAAATGGGCACAATATTGGTTTCGTGGGCATGTTTCCATGCAATCAATAGAGCGTCTGTGTAAATTGCAAATGGGCACAATAGTGGTTTCGTGGGCATGTTTCCATGTAATCAATAGAGCGTCTGTGTAAATTGCAAATGGGCACAATAGTGGTTTCGTGGGCATGTTTCCATGTAATCAATAGAGCGTCTGTGTAAATTGCAAATGGGCAGAATAGTGGTTTAGTGGGCATGTTTCCTTGTAATCAATAGAGTTTCTGTGTAAAATTGCAAACGGGCACAATAGTGGTATCGTGGGCATGATTCCCTGTAATCAATAGAGCGTCTGTGTAAATTGCAAATGGGCACAATAGTGGTTTCGTGGGCATGTTTCCATGTAATCAATAGAGCCTCTATGTAAATTGAAAACGGGCAGAATAGTGGTTTCATGGGCAAGTGTCTGTGTAAATTGCAAATGGGCAGAATAGTGGTTTCGTGGGCATGTTTCCATGTAATCAATAGAGCGTCTGTGTAAATTGCAAATGGGCACAATAGTGGATTCGTGGGCATATTTCCATGTAATCAATAGAGCGTCTGTGTAAATTGCCATCGGGCAAAATAGTGGTCTCATGGGCAAGTGTCCGTGTAAATTGCAAATGGGCATGCTTTCCTTGTCGTCTGTGTAAACTGCCATCGGGCACAATAGTGGTTTCGTGCCCACATAGCAACCGTAGTGGCTAAATGGGCAGAATAGTGGTTCCGCGGACATCGTTACCGAAAGGTCAAGCGGCATA
>SOYY01000026.1:67500-76361 GCA_008369825.1 Triplophysa tibetana
CACGGGAAGGCCGGCCGGGGGTCTCTGCGTGCCCGGCTGGGAGCCGAGGCCGAGCTTGGTGCACTCATGTTGGGGGAGAGAACGAGAATGTGTCGAGGCCGGTGTCAGTCGAAAGCCCAAGTCCCGGCCTTTCCAACAAGCTAAGCCTCGTCCCTGTGGTCCATAGAGAACCGGAGATATAGCCCGGTGAACTTGAGGTGTCGTATCCGAAAAAAGCGCTTCGTTCTCGGTCACTTGTGTTTGAGTTCCGCCCTCAATAACTTCTTCCAGGAATGTGCTAGAACCATGAAAGCAGTGTCAGTCCAAAGCCCAAGTCCCGGCCTTTCCAACAAGCTAAGCCTCGTCTCTGTGGGCCATAGAGAACCGGAGATATAGCCCGGTGAAGTTGGAAAAATTTACCCGGAAAAAGCGGATTTTTTCCCAAGTCAAAATCGTCGCGTCCGGTACATTCGAGCGTCGATAGCTCCGGCCGCCCGGGTCTCAGCGGGACGTGGCGGGTGTCCCGGAGAGCCCTGGTCCCGGCCTTCCCAACGCAACGACTCCCGTCTTTCTACGACCTTCCAAGCCGGAGATACGGACTGGTGAAAGTGGTCCTAACTACCCGGACAAAAGAGCGCCGTCTTGCGGACAAATTTTATAACTTTGCGTAGGAACGTCCTGGAGCGATGAAACGGGTGTCTACGGAAAGGTCTCGGCGAGCCCGTTCCAACGCACCGGGTCCCGTATTTTTACGACCTTCCAGGCCGGAGATACGGACCGGTGAATGTTGCAAAATGTATCCGGTCCAAAGCGCTTAATTCTCGGCCACTTTTGTGCGAATGTCCCCCTCTGTAACTTCTTCCAGGAAAGTGCTAGGTCTCGGCGAGCCCGTTCCAACGCACCAAGTCCCATCTCTCTAGGACCTTCCTGGCCGGAGAGGCGGAGCCCAAAAAACCATGTCACAAATCAGTATCTCCGGCCAGGAAGGTCCCACAGACAAGTTCTTTATACCGTTGGAAAGGTCTCGTCGAGCCCGTTCCAACGCTCCAAGTCCCGTCTTTCTACGACCTTCCTGGCCGGAGATAGTTTTTCAAAACGGGTTTACGTTTGGCGGCGTAGCTCCGGCCAGGAGGGTCCCACAGACAAGTATTTTATACCGCTGGAAAGGCCTCGTCGAGACGCGCCAAGTCCCGTCTTTCTAGGACCTTCCAGGCCGGAGATACGGACCGGTGAATGTTGCAAAATGTATCCGGTCCAAAGCGCTTAATTCTCGGCCACTTTTGTGCTAATGGTCCCCCTCTGTAACTTCTTCCAGGAAAGTGCTAGAGACTCGAGGCTCGCACCGTTGGTCCAGGCCGACGGTCCGAGCCGACGGTCCAAGCCTCGAGTCCGAGGGCCGATGCGTTCGGGAGCTACGGTCGTCGGAAGAAAAAGGTAACGGATGCGGCCCGTGCACCGGCCCCCGGGCACGCACAGCCTCGTGGCCGGTACCGTTGGAAAGGTCTCGACGAGGCCTTTCCAGAGCACGTCGTTTCGAGCCCGAGGGTTGAGGCGTTCGGGAGTTACGCGTCTTCAAACATGCTCCGGCTACCGGAAAACGTAGCTCCGGCCCCCGGGCACCCACAGCCTCGTGGCCGGTACCGTTGGAAAGGTCTCGACGAGACCTTTCCAGGGGTGCCGGTCTCGAGTCTCTACGTGCCCGGGTTCGGGAGCTACGGCGTTTTCAAAAAAGGACCGTCGGAGGCCCCCAAAAGTCCGGGGCTCTTTTTAGCTCTCCTCCGGGCCTTCCCGAAAAGCATCGTCTCGAGCCCGAGGGCCCCGGGGATCGGGAGCTAAAAATCGGGGAACATAGGTCCAGCGTTTTCTTCCGGGAGCAGTATCTCAGGCCCCCGGGCACCTAGAGACTCGAGGCCGGCACCGTTGGAAAGGTCTCCGCCAGACCTTTCCAGGGGTGCCGGCCTCGAGTCTCTACGTGCCCGGGTTCGGGAGCTAGGATTTTTTGAACGTTTTAGCATTTTAGGGTCCTTGCGCCGGCTCCGGGACCCCTAGAGACTGGGTCTCAATTTTGGATGAGAGCCACGGGTGTCCCGTTTAATGAGAGCCGCGTCTCCGGAGCGATGGTATTTTTAAACATATAGTTATTGCCATTCGTAAAAAAGTGGAAAAAAACATAACGCATCGTGGCGATTAAAAAGTCGGGCACGCACAGCCTCGTGTCTGGTACCGTTGGAAAGGTCCCGTCTCTCTAGGACCTTCCTGGCCGGAGATATTAGAGAACCAGCCTGGTTCTTCTGAAAAACCAGCGGGTATTTTCGGATTTGATCCGAGTTCGGTGGACCTTCTCGGCCACAGGGTCAGCTGAGGTCCGCTGACTGGTTTGGGACTTCCAGGTCCGAAGGACCAGCAAACCTACAGTGGACCTGACTTAGAAATATTTCTGAATCCTGGTTCTTCTGAAAAACCAGCGGGTATTTTGGGATTTCATCCGAGTTTGGTGGACCTTCTCGGCCACAGGGTCAGCTGAGGTCCGCTGACTGGTTTGGGACTTCCAGGTCCGAAGCACCAGCAAACCAACAGTGGACCTGACTTAGAAATATTTCTGAATCCTGGTTCTTCTGAAAAACCAGCGGGTATTTGGGGATTTCATCCGAGTTTGGGGGACCTTCTCGGCCACAGGGTCAGCTGAGGTCCGCTGACTGGTTTGGGACTTCCAGGTCCGAAGGACCAGCAAACCTACAGTGGACCTGACTTAGAAATATTTCTGAATCCTGGTTCTTCTGAAAAACCAGCGGGTATTTTCGGATTTCATCCGAGTTTGGTGCACCCTCTCGGCCACAGGGTCAGCTGAGGTCCGCTGACTGGTTGGGACTTCCATCACCAGTAAACCTACAGTGGAATTGACTTAGAAAATTTTTTGATTCTGGTTCTTCTGAAAAATCAGCGGGGTTTTTCGGATTTCATCCGAGTTTGGTGCACCCTCTCGGCCACAGGGTCAGCTGAGGTCCGCTGACTGGTTTGGGACTTCCATGTCCGAAGAACCAGCAAACCTACAGTGGAACTGACTTAGAAATATTTCTGATTCCTGGTTCTTCTGAAAAATCAGCGGGTTTTTTCGGATTTGATCCGAGTTTGGTGCACCCTCTCGGCCACAGGGTCAGCTGAGGTCCGCTGACTGGTTGGGACTTCCATGTCCGAAGGACCAGCAAACCTACAGTGGAACTGACTTAGAAATATTTCTGATTCTGGTTCTTCTGAAAAATCAGCGGGGTTTTCCGGATTTTATCCGGATTTGGTTCACCCTCTCGGCCTCCGGCTCAGCTGAGGTCCGCTGACTGGGTTTTGACTTCCATGATTTTCGTCTTTTCACATCTGGTCCAGGGGCTTTAGGTACTATAGGGGAGCATAGTCACAGCGCCCTCAAGGGTTTTGGATGAATCGGCGTGGTTTCCGAGATATAGCCGAAATGGTGCACCCTCTCGGTCACCGGCTCAGCTGAGGTCCGCTGAATGGGTTTGGACTTCCATGATTTTGACAGAGAACCATCCGGTCAGGGGGCTTCACGTATTATAGGAGAGCATAGTCCCAGAGCTCTCCGGAGCTTCTGAAAATCAGCGGTTGGTTTCGGATTTAGGCCGGATTTGGTGAGGTCTCCGGGCCACGGACTCAATGGAGGTCCGCTGAATGGGTTTGGACTTCCATGATTTTGACAGAGAACCATCCGGTCAGGGGGCTTCACGTATTATAGGAGAGCATAGTCCCAGAGCTCTCCGGAGCTTCTGAAAATCAGCGGTTGGTTTCGGATTTATGCCGGATTTGGTGAGGTCTCCGGGCCACGGACTCAATGGAGGTCCGCTGAATGGGTTTGGACTTCCATGATTTTGACCGAGAACCATCCGGTCAGGGGGCTTCACGTATTATAGGAGAGCATAGTCCCAGGGCTCTCCGGAGCTTCTGAAAATCAGCTGGGTTTGGCTTAAACTAGCCGTCAGGGTGGCACCTGAGTGGACTAGATGCTGATGATGACCGAGGTGAGGTCCCGAAGAACCGGACAGTCCAATGGACTTAGCCATTTTTATGGAGCTTCTGAAAAATCAGCTGTGATTTGCCCAAACTAGCCGCCAGAGTGGCACCTGAGCAGACTAGATGCTGATGATGACCGAGGTGAGGTCTCGAGGAACCGGACAGTCCAATGGACTTAGCCATTTTTATGGAGCTTCTGAAAAATCAGCTGTGATTTGCCCAAACTAGCCGCCAGGGTGGCACCTGAGCGGACTAGATGCTGATGAGGACCGAGGTGAGGTCTCGAGGAGGGTTAGGGTTGGGTTAGGGTTAGGGTTTGGCTAACTCGACTTAGCCATTTTCATGGAGCTTCTGAAAAATCAGCGGTTGGTCTCGGGTTTAGTCCTGATTTGGTGAAGGCCCTGGGCCACCGACTCCATGGAGATCCGTTGAATGGATTGAGACATCCATGTTTTACAGCCCAAAAAGCAATGGTCAGGGGGCTTCACGTACTATAGGAGAGCATACCCACAGGGCTCTCTGGAGCTTCTGAAAAATCAGCTACGTTTTGCCCAAACTAGCCGCCAGGGTGGCACCTGAGCGGACTAGATGCTGATGAGGACCGAGGTGAGGTCTCGAAGAACCGTACAGTCCAATGGACATAGAAATATTCCTGGAGCTTCTGAAAAATGAGCGGTTGGTCTCGGGTTTAGTCCGGATTTGGTGAAGGCCCTGGGCCACCGACTCCATGGAGATCCGTTGAATGGATTGAGACATCCATGTTTTACAGGCCAAAAATCAATGGTCCGGGGGCTTCACGTATTATAGGAGAGCATACCCACAGGGCTCTCTGGAGCTACTGAAAAATCAGCTACGTTTTGACCAAACTAGCCGCCAGGCTGGCACCTGAGCGGACTAGATGCTGATGAGGACCGAGGTGAGGTCTCGAAGATCCGTACAGTCCAATGGACATAGAAATATTCCTGGAGCTTCTGAAAAATGAGCGGTTGATCTCGGGTTTAGTCCGGATTTGGTGAAGGCCCTGGGCCACGGACTCCATGGAGATATGACGCTGCGATACATCAGCACCGCGGAAAGTTTGATAGGCAACGGATAGCCGGGGGTACGTACCCCGGTGAAGAGCCCCACGAGACGAGACCGGGGAGAGGGCAGATATGTGCCCATTCCCTCTCCCGACACGCACCGCAAGTTTGTGAGAGTCCCGGTGCCAATTGACTTGTAGACGACCTGATTCTGGGCCGGGGTGTCGTGAGTGGCAGAGCAGCGCCACGTTGCGATCCATTGAAAGTCATCCCTCGGTTCAATCTTTTGTCAGAGGGTGGCCCTCGACCTCCCCATCCCCGGGGGAGCGGAGCACCCACCGGGTGTACCAGCAAGGGCGGTGTGCGCCGGCCTAAGGCGGAGTCCCCTAGGCCGGGCACAAGACAGAGCGAGGAGTCCGCTAGGCCGGCCGGTACGTTCGTTCGGGTTGACCAGCCGGCGAGCTAAAGGCAGAGCAAAGCGGCCAAAAACTAAGTTCCTACGGGCTGGTCAACCCACACAAAAACCACAATCGAAAAAAACCTAAGTCCCTTCGGGTTGACCAGCCGAGGGGAAAAATCTGCGGGTTGACCAGCTGTTTGGTCGTCCGGAGGGCGCGGGCTGAAGTGTTTAGCCCGAAGAGGGGGGCTTAAGTCCGGGCGCACACGGACCAGACGGTGCGCCAGGTAACAGGGCTCCGGAGGTCGGAGGGTCCTCGCCCGGAGGTGAGTGGCCGGGCTTGGGTGCACCAGACCCGGGCAGAGGTGAGGAGAAGGCCGGCCGGGGGTCTCGGCGGACCTCCCTCGGTGGTGAGGCCGTGCTTGGGTTCACTGTACCCGGGGAGACGTAAAATCGAGTCCGCCTTGGTTAGGGAATTTCAAAATTTTACATCGGCTATATAGCACGGCCATAGTATATCCAAGGCCGCGACCAGATTGGACGTCTCGTGGCCAAAAAAGGACGCGGCTCACAGGTGTTTCCAATGCAGCAATCCCTGACCCTAACCCATAATCACTGCGAGTTGGATAGAGGGTTTTTTTTAAGAATCGCCTTATCCGCATCAAACTCTAAACCTAATGTCAGGAACCCTGCTCATTACAACCCCATGGGGAGGTGGGCCTTAAAAACCTGTGCGTTAGGGGTCCTTCGACACTCAAGAAACATGCGACGGCCAGTGCCTTTTCCCTCGGTCTCCTATCCCAAACTACAGCGAGATGCTGTGGGGGAGACTGTTGTATTTTTGCACCCTAACCCTAACTTATTTATTTATTTATTTATATATTAAAGAGTCATCTGGGCTAAGGGAATCCCTTTTGACATTATGAAATTGTGAGACATGTGTGTGGGTGTATGAGGGACTTTTCTTCCCCCCCCTTTTTTTCCTCCCCCTCATCTTCTTGTTTTTGTGGGGGGAAGACTGTTTAATAATCATAATAAAGCACTTGTATACTTTGATTGGTTGTGATTTTGTACACACTTTTCAGTTAATGTTGTGAAGCACTTATTATATCATTTTGTTTATTTATTTTACTTAAGGTTTGTTGGGGGATTCCTTTTTAGCATTTATCAGAATAAAGTTTACAGACACAATCAAACAGAAGGTCCAAGAAGTACAATGATAGTGTGAGTTTTGATCGGACTAATAGGGCAAAAATCTTTTCACGGTGATTTTATTTTATTTCATTTTTAAATCTCTACATGTATGGTCCTAATCTAGATATATTTCAAAATAACATGGGTAGGCCATAATTTACAATAAAGGTACTTCACCACAGAACCACAGTGGACTGGCGGATAGTTCGCCGCTATGGGAAACGGGAGACCCGAGTTCTAACCCCGATGGGGACAATAACAGATTGTGAGTGAGAGGTCGTGAGGGAGGAGAGGTGAGTCATTGGGCAGTTGCTGTCGAATCCCGGCAGGGGCTATACCATCAGTGGCGAAAGCCAATTCGGCTAAAGTACCACCTTGGGCGATACGCG
Organism: Triplophysa tibetana; assembly: GCA_008369825.1. Classification (NCBI taxonomy): domain Eukaryota; kingdom Metazoa; phylum Chordata; class Actinopteri; order Cypriniformes; family Nemacheilidae; genus Triplophysa; species Triplophysa tibetana. Next base: position 74,502 of record SOYY01000026.1, read on the forward strand.
AGGTGGGCAGGTCTTCCTGGGCCCCATGGTAGGGAGATTCCTCTAGTGCCTCCCCTACTCCTTCCTTGGCCTTTCACTCTGTACACATCTGTGTACATATAAATGTATACATTATGAATAAAGCATGTGCCAGTGTATAAATAAGACTATACAGTCGTTTTTCTAAAAAAAACATTGTTTTCATTCCCCTTACCCTAAATTGCAACATCCAAACCGACAACATTCTTATTAGACCCCATTCCAACTACCTTATTAAAAGAGCTACTACCTGTTGCAATTGAGCCCATTTGTAACATTATCAACTCGTCAATTAATCTAGGCCATGTCCCAGGACCCTTTAAGCTGGCTGTCTCTAAGCCTCTTATCAAAAAAACAAACATGTCTAAAATCCTAGAAAAAGTTGTTTCCACTCAGTTGAGTACTTTCCTACAAAACAATGACATACACTAAAAGTTTCAGTCTGGCTTCAGACCGCATTATAGCACTGAAACTGTGCTCGTTAGAATTACAATTGACCTTCTTATTGCATCAGATAAAGGTAACATCTCACTCTTAGTCCTGGTTGATCTTAGTGCTGCTTTCGATACTGTTGTAGTGAATTCAATGAGGAACAGAATTATTTAAACACTATTCTTCATCAAATATGTAAGAATTATCATGAGCTTTGATCCCAATTATAAGTAATATTTTCTCCACCACCCTTTGTAAGGGAAACAAATATCAATCCAAATTGGGATGAATTTAATTAATAATGATCAATTATTATTATCTGGATCAAATTCATGATTTGGGGAAATCACTTAGCATTACGAGCAGGTAGCAAGAATCGGCATGTTTAGGGACTCCGGATTATGAGCATGAACTACAAACAACATCACGTGTGAAATAAAACAGGACTTTATTATCTAGACTAGACACATACTAATCTAACATACACACACATACAGTTAAGCATTAGAAGATGGTTGAAGTTGAAGCAGAGAGAAGAACGGAGCATGGATTATGGCAGTATATGATATTCAGAAGATCAATAGCCTGAACTAAACATCAGTTTCTTCTTGTAAAGGACCTTTGTTAAAAGGATTAATGATGCCCTATGCATCCATTAATAAGACTAAGTTTGATACTTGCACGTCTAGCCCATCAAAGAAAGAAAGAGTCCTGATGCAGTTTGTTAAGGCTCCAGTTGATCTTGGCTGAAAGTGATCAGAGAGAACCAGTTTTATGCAGAGGATCTGTATCTGGAAAGACGAGGCCGCAGCCTGGCACAAACTTATGGGTTAAAGGTGAAGTCTTCTTCTAGTCCATCCTTTGGAGATGCAGAACGCATGGAGAGAAAGAAGAGCAAAAACCAAGAGAAAAGGAAGCGCGAGGAAGAGAGAGAAAGAATCTTCTCGTGGTCTCTTTTAAACTGTGAGGATGTCACATCCTACAGACGTGACTGGTCCAATCAGGAGATGGCAACTTTGGAGGGAAAGTTAACTGTTTTTGTCTTTCAAATGGTGTTTTGCATGTGAAAGCTGATTGGATGTTCACTAGAAGACTACTAAGAGTTTGATAAAACTAATAAGAAAAGAGTTACCAAAACACAACAAACATCAACGCGAAGGACATCACAAATGTAGCTCATAGACACCAACATGATCTAAATATAATCTTGGTTAATGAGTTACTACAAATCTAATAATTCCAGTAGTTAAACACACATTCATGGATACGTTGGATTAATGTTAAAACAGACATAACAACATGAACATTAATACATGGAAATGTTATAAATGAATGTGTACATTTCCATATAAATGCAGCTATAATTGTAGGTCTATCCCCAAAGTGAGTAAAGAGAGTTCAGCTCCTTAC
>SOYY01000026.1:76461-81461 GCA_008369825.1 Triplophysa tibetana
TTTTTGGTCTTGGGTCCTCGGGGCGGTTGCAATTGCAGCCGTCTTATCAATTTGGGGACGCACCTCCCCGTGACCCAAGTGGAAGCCCAGATACCTTACCTCTACTCGCCCAACCGCACACTTCGTCGGTTAGCCGTCAGCCCCCTCTGCTCAGCGAACTCAGGACCGCTCTCACGTGCTGCATATGCCGCTGCCAATCGTTGCTGTATATGATGATGTCATCCAGATAGGCGGCAGCATATGCCGCATGAGGTCTGAGAACTCGGTCCATGAGACCCTGAAACGTAGCCGGGGCCCCGAATAACCCGAACGGAAGCGTGACAAATTGGTGCAAACCGAATGGCGTAGTAAAGGCTGTTTTTCTTTGGATAAGGGAGATAGGGGGATCTGCAATACCCTTTCGTCAGATCCAATGTCGAATAAAAAACGAGCCGTCCCCAGCCGGTCAAGTAATTCGTCAATTCGAGGCATTGGATAGGCATCGAACTTCGATACCGCATTCACCTGCGATAGTCCACACAGAACCGGACCGAGCCGTCGGTCTTTGGTACCAAAACTATCGGGCTTGCCCAGTCGCTATTGGACTCTTCTATTACTCCCATGTCCAGCATAGCTTCTAATTCCTTCTGAACCACAATTTTTTTGTGTTCAGGTAACCTATATGGGCGAGTGCGTACCTACCGCACCCGGTTCGGTCTCAATGTGGTGCTCTATGAGATTCGTGCGTCCGGGGAGGGGCGAGAACACATCGGCAAACTCTGCCGTAACTTCGCAACATCCGTGAGCTGTGAGGACGAGAGATGATCTCCCCCTGGGGCCAGGGCGAGGGATTGTACTTTGGTATTCGCCTCTGGCCCGAGATCATCTCCTCTACTTACAGTCGTCGCCAGCATCACGGTGTTCGCCTCACTCCATTTTTTGAGGAGGTTGAGGTGGTAGATCTGATGTGCCCTGCTCCTGTCCGATCGTACGACCTCATAATTGAGATCTCCTATTCGTCGTGTGACCTCGAACGGTCCTTGCCACTTGGCGAGTAGTTTGGAACTAGACGTTGGGAGTAATACAAGTACCTTCTCTCCGGTGAAAATTTACGCAGTCTGGCGCCCTTGTTATAATGTCGGCTCTGTCTGTCCTGCGCCTGCAACAAATTCTCCATAGAGAGCCGCCCCAGTGTATGGAGTTTTGTGCAGGTCCAGGACATACTGAATTTGGCTCTTACTCGCGGAAGGCCCGTCCTCCCAAGCTTCCTTTAGGACATCTAAAACCCCGCGAGGCTGACGACCATAAAGAAGCTCGAAGGGGGGAAAACCCCGTGGAGGCTTGGGGGACCTCGCGGACCGCAAATAACAGGGGTTCCAGCCACTTATCCCAATTTTTGGCGTCCTCGTGTACGAATTTCCGGATCATGGTTTTTAATGTACGATTAAAACGCTCAACCAGCCCGTCTGTTTGTGGGTGATAGACGCTGGTCCTGATCGTTTTAATCCCCAATAATCCGTACAATTCGCGGAGTGTCCGTGACATAAACGCCGTGCCTTGATCGGTCAGAATCTCCTTAGGGATTCCGACCCGGGAGATTAATCGAAACAGGGCATCCGCAACACTGGTTGCTGAGATATTACGCAACGCCACTGCCTCAGGGTATCGGGTTGCATAATCCACGATGACTAAAGCAAATCGATGCCCTCGTGCGGATCGCTCTACGGCCCGATCAGGTCCATACCAATTCTCTCGAAGGGGACCTGAATAAGGGGTAGTGGGCATAATGGCGCCCTTGGAGTGGCCGGTGGGTTTACCAACTGGCATTCAGGACAAGACGCGCACCACCTGCACACATTCTCATGAATGCCCGGCCAAAAGAAACGGGTCGTTAGGCGATTTACAGTTGCAGCTTGTCCTAGGTGCCCCGCCATTGGGTTACAATGAGCCGTCTGGAAGAGTTTTTCCCGACGGCTCTTTGGTACGACCAACTGGGTTATATCCTGCTTGACTGAGCGTCCTGGGTCACTCGATACAACCGGTCTTTTAAAATAGCGAAATATGGGTAGGATACGGGTTGTGCAGGGTGGAGAAGTTGTCCGTCGATTGTACAGACCTGTTCAAACGCGTGTTTGAGCGACTCGTCCTGAGACTGTTCAGAGGGAAATCATCGCTCTGCGAGAGATTTATTTTCTCTATCGAGCTCCGTTCCTCTGGAACCGCCATCAGAGGTCTCGGCTCTGCTTCTCCAACCTGCGCAACCGCTCCTCCCCACCGCACGTGGTTACGCCCAGAACATCCGCACATAATTGTCCCATTAATACTGAAAACAACGGCCAATTTGTCCCTAAAATTAGCGGATGTCGGAGGTGCTCATTAACAGCCACCTCTATTCTATGCTTTTGTCCCCGAAATTTTATGGTCAACGGCACCAAAGGGTAGTTCACGACATCCCCGTGTACACACCTTACCTTAACCCCGCGGCTCGTATCCAATCCCTCGAATTGAATCAGACTTTGGTGAATTGAGGTTTGGTTACATCCTGAATCCACCAAAGCCTGATATGTACCCCCCCTGATACCCACAGGTATCTGGTACAGCCCGTCCTGACCGAGGGCAGCCTGAGGATTGTCGGGCACCCGTACCATCATACCGACCTCCATCATCGGACAGCGGTCGATAAAATGGCCGGGGTCCCCAACGCCAACAGGCCGGCCCAGAAGTCCCCGCCGCCCCAGCGGCAGGAAGCAGACCCCCGATTGGCGAGGAGAGGCTGGCGGAAGTGATGAGGTATGGGCGCCGTTGCCCGGCCGCCCGGAGGATCCCGCTGAGGATCTCATGGCCCCGTGTGGTCCCGGCTCGGGGAAGAGCCGCGTCCTCGGTACTGGACGCGGACAAAAACGACCCTCGAGTCCGGGGGAAGGGAACGGGTCTGAGAGAGGGAGAAGAGACAAAAGAGGGGAGAGAGAAAGTGATGGTAGGCCTCCGCCGGCCCCGGGGCACGCCACCAACTGGTCCTCCGCCAACTGGATCGCCTGGGCCAACACCGCCGGGCGGTGGCACTGGACCCACTGGGAGGTTTTCTTGGGTAACCTGGCCACAATTGCTCCAGTGTCACCTGATCGACGATGGTATCGACGGTGCTGTCTCCGGTCATCAGCCATCTCCGACAGGCATCCCGGAGCTGGTGAGCAAAGGCAAACGGCTGGGAACGTTCCCCGAACTCCAGGGACCGGAACCGCTGTCTGTGCTGTTCAGGACTCCGTCCCACCCGCTCAAGAATAGCCCTCTTGAGGTCCGCGTACTTCATAAGGTTCTCAACCGGAAGTTGCTGGGCGGCCATCTGGGCTTCTCCAGTGAGGAGGGGGATGAGGCGGGCTGCCCATGCGTCCGGTTGCCATCCTGCTAGTTCCGCGGACCTCTCAAATAAATCGAGGAAGGCTTCCGGCTCGTCCTGGGCTCCCATCTTGTGCAATGGTACCGTCGGGGAACCAGCCGTGTTGTTTGGCCTCTTTCCTGGCTCAACCAGCTCCGGAACGACTCCCGGTCCTCCTGTTGGGTCTGGATGAGGGCCTGGAAACGTCTCTCCTGGTCTTCTCTAAGCCCCAACAGGGCCCGATGATGCTCTTGGTGAAGACCGGCGAGAGAGCTGATGACCTCGGCGAACGGCGATCCTGGCGGCGTCGACATGCTGGTGGCGGCTCCTTCCTTTCTTCCCGGGTTTCGGCACCACTGTAAAAAGGTTCAACGTCTGTGGAAGAAAGGAGGCGGGGTCGGCGTGGCTGGGAAAACGTATACACTCTTTATTCTTTGCAATACTTCCGGGTTGCACTCCCGCTCACTCATACAGTTTACACACACAGTCTTTGTGGTGACGATTCCTTAAGTCTGTCTGGATAATCCTAGAGCTCCTCGTCTTTCTCCGACAGTCAACATACGTTTCACACACACAGTCCTTGTGGTGACGATTCCTTTAAGTCTGTCTGGATAATCCTCGAGCTCCTCGTCTTTCTCCGACAGTCAATACACGTTTCCCAGCCTGGTTTCTCTCTCCCAGTTGCTCCTTCCGTCGCGCCTTAAATGCGTCTCCTCGCCAATTACTAGAACGAGAAGCAGGTGTTTTCACTAAAACGTTGATCTGCTTACTTACCGTCGTCTCCCGACACGCCCTCCTGCCGCAGACCGTGTCAGACCACGCCCCCCTTGCCACAGTGATTTTAACACTGTTTTAAGTAAATTGGACATAGCGGATGGAATGGTTTTTAAACTGGATGCGGGAAGGAAAGAACTGATATCATTGATGCAAAATAACGATCTGTTAGACATATGGAGAGAAAAGAATGGGAAAAAGAGGCAATTTTCGAGAAGACAAATAGTTGGGAATTTTATGTGCCAAAGCAGAATAGATTTGATTTTAAGTTCAAGGAACGCTGAAGGTTTTATTGACAATGTGAAATACGAGGAAACGAGTTTAAGCGATCACAGATCGATGCATATGACAATAGATTGGAGCACGGTTAAAAGAGGTCCAGGTGTGTGGGTTTTAAATGCGGAGGTTTTAAAAAGAGAAAGTTATGTTTTAGAGATAAAAGAGCTTATAGTGAAAGAAAAAGTTAATGCGATGTATGTAGAAGATAAAAGATTGTGGTGGGAAAATGTGAAGTATTTAGTGAAAACTCATACGATAAGATTTTGTAGATTAGTTGAAAACTGCAAAAGGTATACTGAAAAAGAAGTAAAAGGGAATTTAGAAAGAGAACTAAAACATGAAAAGAAGGACATGGAAAAGATAAAAGAGTTAGAGGGTAAACTTAAGGATATAGAAGAAAAGAAATATGAAGGGGCAAGATTGAGAAGTAAAGCTCAGTATGTAATCGAAGGAGAAAAATGTACAAAGTTTTTCTTTGATATGGAAAGAAGGAAAGGAATGTCTGAAACGATAAAACTAATCAAAAAAGAGAACGGAGAAGAATTGGAAAGTAATGAAGAAATCTTAAAAGAAATGAAAAGATATTATGAAC
>SOYY01000026.1:86461-91461 GCA_008369825.1 Triplophysa tibetana
GAATTGTTAGAAGATGGACTAATGATAAAAGAGATGAACTGTGAATTTAAGAGGCTGCGGAATAGAGAATATGTTGTTTCTTTCATGCACTTGCCTGTCTACATTGATGATAATGAAATTTTAAATAAGTTAATAGGATGGGGAGTTACACCAATAGCAGGCATTAAAAGACGGGTATATCCAGGCACGATAATTGAGGACGGAACGAGATACGTAAAATCACGCTTCCCAAAAGAGATAACGTCCCTCCCATATAGCACTAAATTTGACACGGAGGAAGGGTTGCAATATTTTAGGGTGATGCACAGCCATCAGATGAAAATCTGCAGGATGTGCATGAGCCCTGAACACATGATAAAGGATTGCCCGGAATTTAAGTGTCATAAGTGTGAGGAGAGAGGACATTTCTCAAGGGATTGCAATGCTGTCAAGTGCCTGGATTGCAGAAGAATCTTAAATAAATGTCAATGTTTGAACAATGAAGAAACGAATGAGAACGGGCAGGTGCATGAAAGACACAATAATGAAGATGAAGTAGCAGAAAACGGAACTACAGAAGAAAGAAACAAAGGAAAAGGAGGAAAAACGGTCACAGAGGAACAAATAGAAAAGATAATTTCGACGAAAGATCAGGTGCAACCAAACACAAAAGGAGAAAAGATGGATAAAGAAAGTGGAGTACAGCAACAAGAGAATACAACAGAGGGTGAGCAGACAGAAGAAGTAACAGAACAAGGGAATAAAGAAACACAAATAGATAAAGAGGAAGGAATAGCAACGCAATTAAACAACGTTGAACACTTAGAAAGGGACATGGACAAAGTCAAAATAAAGTGTGGAGAAACGATGGAGAAGGACAGTCAAATGGAAGTAGAGACAACGGGAGCGGAGGGAGATGGGCAACTAAAGACGGATGACGACGGAGAAACAGAAAGTGATGAACAAAAGATGGACAGCAGTGATAGAGGGCCGAGAGAAAATATAAGAAGAAAAATGAAGGTAAAACCAAATTTGAAATGTGCAAGAAAAAAGGCAAAAGGTAACATTATTGGAGTTTTAAGAGGACTGGAAAGAGAAAATGATATATAATGCATATTAAGTATTTATTTTTCCTTTTTCTTTTAATGGTTTTAAATTGCGTTACATTTAATGCAAGAGGACTAATGGACAAGAGAAAATTTGAAAAAGTACAAGAAAAATGTAAAGGTCAAGACATTATTGTATTACAAGAAACAAACTGGAATGACAAAGTGATGATCGATTTTAAAAAGAAATGGGATGGAAGGATTTTTTATAACAACGGAGATGGGAGATTTGGAAGAGGGGTGGCAATTTTGATGACTAATAGAGTTTTTAAAGAAAGCAAAGTTTTATACAAAGACAATAAGGGAAAGTGTTTAGCGGTTGAAATAAAATATGAAGGAAGAGTTTTCATTTTAGTTAATGTGCATGCACCAGTGGAGGAGAAAGAAAAGAAAGAATATTTTAAAGATTTAAGGAATATAGTGAAAAAGTACAAAGAAATTATAATGATTGGGGATTTTAACACTGTTTTTAGTAAACAAGATATGGCTGAAGGAATGGTTTTTAAAAGTGACACGGGGAGAAAAGAATTAAAAGCTTTAATGGAAGAAAATAACATAATAGATGTTTGGGGAGAAAGAAATGGAAGAAAAAAAGATTTTTCAAGAAGACAAATATTGGGGAGATTTGTATGCCAAACAAGAATTGACTTTATTTAATGTAGCAGAAATGTGGAGAATTTTATCGAAAAGATAAAATATGAGGAAACCAGTTTTAGCGATCATAAGTTTTTATTTTTTATATTAGACTGGAGTAAAATGATAAGAGGACCGGGAGTATGGATTTTAAACACACAGATTTTAAATAATGAAGATTATGTTGAAAAGATAAAAGAAATCATAGAAAAAGAAAAGGAAAATGGAATGTATGAAGAGGATAAGAGAATATGGTGGGAGAATGTAAAATTTATAATAAAGAAATTCTCTATTGATTACTGCAGATTAATACAGAAATGTAAAAGGTACAAAGAAAGAGAAATTAAAGAAAGTTTGGAAGTGGAATTGAAGAAAGAAAAACAAAATATAGACAAGATAAAGGAAATCGAGGGAAAACTAAAAGAGATAGAAGAAAAACAATATGAGGGAGCGAGGCTTAGAAGCAAAGCAAAATATGTGGTTGAAGGAGAAAAATGTACAAAATTTTTTTCCGATCTTGAAAAGCAGAAAGGGAGATCTGAAACGATAAAGGAAATAAAGGGGAAAAATGGAGAAATTGTAGAAGGGAATGAAAAGATTTTAGATGAAATAAGGGATTTTTATGAAGATCTTTTTAATGCAAGGGGAGTGGAAGAAAAAGAAAAAGAGAAAACATTAAATCAGATAAAAATAAAAGTAAGGGATGAAGATAAAGAAGAGTGCGAACAAGAAATCAGAGAAGAGGAAATTGAAAAAGCAATAGAGGAACTGAATAAAAGGAAAAGCCCAGGAATAGATGGTTTGGGATCTGAATTTTATGTGTGTTTTAAAGGAGTTTTAATCAAGATTTTGAATGAAGTTTTTAAAGAGATTTTTGAAAAAGGAGAAATTAATGAAAGAACAAGGATGGGACTTATGAAATTGATATACAAAAGAAGGGAGGACAAGAAGATTTGAAAAATTACAGGCCAATAACAATGCTAAACACAGACATAAAAATTTTAGCCAAGGGTTTAGCAAATAGATTAAAAGATGTAATACCGAACATAATTCAAACAAACCAGGCATATGGAGTAAAAGGAAGAGACATTGCTGATACAACGATGAGTATAAGAGACATAATATGGTTCATGAAGGACAAAAAAGAAGAAGGATATGTAATAAGTCTGGACTTTGAGAAAGCATTTGATAGGGTGGAGCATGAGTATTTATTTGACGTTTTAAAAAGGTATGGGTTTGGAGAGGTTTTTACAAAATGGATTGAGATTTTATATAAAGGAGCAATAACAAGGATTAAATGTAATGGTTTTTTAACAGAATGTTTTAAAATCACAAGGTCGATTAGGCAGGGGTGTCCACTTTCAGCCTTACTATACTCGCTCATTTCAGAACCGTTGGGAATAACTATAAAAAAAAAAGAGAAATTGTAGGAATAGAAATCGAAAACAGTAAGGGAAAAGGAAAAATTTTCCAATACGCAGATGACACGACAATCATTGTAAAAACGAAAGAAAGTGTAAAGGAAGTAATGAAAATTGTAAATGAATACTGTAGAGGGTCTGGAAGTAAAATAAATGAGGATAAAACAATGTATATGAGATTGGGAAAGGCACAGATTTTAACAGATTGTTTTAATTTCAAAGAAGTGGAGGAAATGAGGATATTGGGTATTTTAATGGGGACAAATGAGAAGAAAACAAGAAGTGATATGTGGGAACAACTGATAACAGAGATAGAGAGGAGGTTAAATTTTTGGAAACTGAGGAATCTAAATTTGAAGGGGAAGGTTTTAATATTAAATGTTTTAATGGTTTCAAAATTGTGGTACGTGCTTTATGTTTCCGAAATGCCTGTATGGATGGAAAAAAGGTTGAAAAGATGTTTTACTGATTTTTTATGGGACGGGAAACCGGCAAGAATAGCCTATAACACGATTTTAGGGGATTTGAAAAAGGGAGGTCTGGGTTTAATGGATGTGGAACAAAGGAAAAATAGCTTGAGAGTAAAAATAGTCAAGAAATATTTACAAGAAGACACCAAAACGGAATGGAAGGAAACAATGAAGTACTTTTTAAACAAGTGTGGGTCTTTTAAAATAGGAGATGGGATTTTATGGATGAAAACGAAAAGTTGGATGACTGAAGGATTACCTGAATTTTATAGAGAAATTTTAAGTGGTTGGGGAAAGTTTTTATCAAAAGTTCAAACCAACCCTCAAGGGAGAGAAAACATTTTAAATCAACCTCTGCTCCTAAATGGCAACATTTTAAAAGAAGAGAAAGAAATATACTTTAAGAAATGGATGGAAGTGGGAATAACAAGGGTGAGAGATGTTTTGTATGAATTTAAAGAGGGGTTTTTACCAGTACAATGTGTTATAGATGCAATGGAGGAGGCAAAAGAAGAGTACAGTAAACAAGACATAATAAACAAATATGAAATAATTAAAAAGGCTATACCCAAAGAATGGATTGAAAGAATAGAGTGTATGGAAAAAGAACCACAAGAAAAAGGGATTTATGTAAAGCAAGGGGGGGAACTGTTTGATTTTAAGACATACACAATCAAAATGATTTACTGTGGGTTTCGAGATGACGTTTTTAAAGAGCCAATTGCAAACAAGTACTGGGTACAAAAATTTACAGATTTAAAAGAAGATAGCATATGGAGAAACATGAGCGGAAGATGTCTGGAAACAAAATTGGAATGTTTAGAGTATTTTATAAGACACAAAGTTGTTTTTACCGATGTAATTTTAAATAAGATTGGGATGGAACAAAGTGCTGTATGTAAAGTGTGCAAAGAAAAAGAAGAATGGCTTTTACATATGTTTTTATATTGTAAAGAACTGGAAGGATTTTTTGAAAAATGTAAATGTGTGGTTAAGGATCTGACTGAGGAGCGGGAAGAAAATATAATGGGATGGGACAGAGTGGTGATGTTTGGATGGGAAAAGAAAAGTGTTAACCAAAAGTTTATAAATGTGTGGATAATTTTAATGAAAAGTGCTATATGGGAAAGAAGAACCATAGCTAAAAAGGAAAAAACTGTTGTGGATGTCTGGGCTGTTATGAAAAGGAAAACAGAATTGTACATGAAAAGACTGTATGAGTATTTTAAATGGAAAAAACTTTTAAATGACTACTATAATGTTTTTACGGAACAAGTATATTGTGTTTTGAAAGCTTTTAAGTGGAAATTTCCAGAAAAGGACGAAGATTTTTGAAAATTGTATGTTCACATGGTTTGGTTTGGGTTAATATTACTGTGTTTGGTTTAAAT
>SOYY01000026.1:96461-120222 GCA_008369825.1 Triplophysa tibetana
TTGCAACTTATTTAATAAACTGTCATATTTCTAAATGCATTTTCTCTTTTTTAAGATTTAACACATATTGCTTAAGTAATAGTAACACATTAGTATTTACAAACCATGTATGTATAACGATAAAGGTCCCCTGGTCACATTTGCTCATTATTAAATATAAAATTAATTGGGTAAAATTCCTTATGTCAAAATAAAGGTCCTCTGGTCAGTTTTGCTTATTATAAAATATAAAATTAATTGGGTAAGATACAAAATGTCAATATAAAGGTCCTCTGGTCAGTTTTTGTTCATTTTTTTAATATAAAATTAATTAGGTATGATGCCATATTTAAAAAAATAAAGGTCCTCTGGTCAGCTTTGTTCATTTTTTTATATAAAATTAATTGGGTATGATGCCATATGTCAAAATAAAGGTCCTCTAGTCAGTTTTGCTCATTATAAAATATAAAATTAATTGGGTAACATACAAAATTTCAATATAAAGGTCCTCTGGTCAGTTTTCGTTCATTTTTTTAATATAAAATTAATTGGGTATGATGCCATATTTAAAAATAAAGGTCCTCTGGTCAGCTTTGTTCATTTTTTTTATATAAAATTAATTGGGTATGATGCCATATGTCAAAATAAAGGTCCTCTAGTCAGTTTTGCTCATTATAACATATAAAATGTATTGTGTATGATGCCATATGTCAAAATAAAGGTCCTCTGGTCAGTATTTGTTCAATTTTTAATATAAAATGTATTGTGTATGATGCCATATGTCAAAATAAAGGTCATCTGGTCAGTTTTGCTCATTATAAAATATACAATTAATTGGGTATGATGCCATATGTCAAAATAAAAGGTCCTCTGGTCAGTTTCGCTCATTATTAAATATAACATTTATTGCGTAAGATGCCATTTGTCAAAATAAAGGTCCTCTGGTCAGTTTTTGTCATTTTTTAATATAAAATGTATTGTGTATGATGCCATATGTCAAAATAAAGGTCCTCTGGTCAGTTTTTGTCATTTTTTAATATAAAATGTATTGTGTATGATGCCATATGTCAAAATAAAGGTCCTCTGGTCAGTTTTTGTTCATATTTTAATATACAATTAATAGGGTATGATGCCATTTGTCAAAATAAAGGTCTTCAGGTCAGTTTTGCTCATTATAAAATATAAAATGAATTGGGTATGATGCCATATGTCAAAATAAAAGGTCCTCTGGTCAGTTTCGCTCATTATTAAATATAACATTTATTGCGTAAGATGCCATATGTCAAAATAAAGGTCTTCAGGTCAGTTTTGCTCATTATAAAGTATAAAATTAATTGGGTAAGGTGGCAAATGTCCAAATAAAGATCCTCTGGTCAGTTTCGCTCATTATTAAATATAACATTTATTGCTTAAGATGCCATTTGTCAAAATAAAGGTCCTCTGGTCAGATTTTGTTCATTTTTTAATATAAAATTAATTGGGTATGATGCCATTTGTCAAAATAAAAGGTCCTTTGGTCAGTTTCGCTCATTATTAAATATAAAATTTATTGCGTAAGATGCCATATGCCAAAATAATGGTCGTCTGGTGAGATTTTGTTCAATTTTAAATATAAAATTAACTGGGTATTAATACATTTCCATGTCGTCTATGTAAATTGCCATCGAGCGCAATAGTGGTTTCATGGCCACGCTTTCCTTTTCATCTGTGGACTATCTGTGTAAATTGCAAATGGGCAGAATAGTGGTTTCATGGCCACAGAGCAACCGTAGTGGCTAAATGGGCAGAATAGCGGTTTCATGGGCACATAACCACTGTAGTGGCAAATGGGATGAAAAGTGGTTTGATGGACATCGCAACCGAAAAGTTCAGCGAAATAAAACTTGTTTTACGACGCTCCAGGCGAGGCAAGGATTAAAAGCAACTCGTTCCGGATCGGAATTCCGATGACCGGAAAACCACTATACCAATGAATGGGATAAACCTGAAGCGGGCCTTTCGTATCTCTGGTTCACGTTTAGTTGCGACGTTGAGACGAACGTTCCTGTTTACGCCTTGACACGCTCCTTTGCTATAGGAAGTTTGAATAAGATCAGAGAAAGGTGAAAATTATCGTCAAAATAACTACAAGGGTAACTAACCCCTTGTATTTTTTTCGTCGAAAATTTTCGACTCGTTTGTATCTTTTCCTAAGTTGGGATCCCGAAGCAGCTGGTCGAGACGTGAACAGGAACGCGCGTCTTCAGATCCTAGCCTGCCGCGTAGCAGAGATACGGAGGGCCCACCTCTGGCTTATCCCATTCGACGGCATAGTGGGTTCGTGGTCATGGGAATTCCGGGTCGGAAGAGTGTCTGTCATGCTGCCGTGGGAATTGCGATCGCCGTAAAGTGACTTTCGATTGTTTAGGATGCAGTTTTGCATGTGGGCTAAATAGTGGTTTCATGGTCACAAAGCAATCGTAGTGGCTAAATGGGCAGAATAGTGGTTTCACGGGCAAGTGTCTGTGTAAATTGCAAACGGGCAAAATAGTGGTTTCGTGGGTATGTTTCCATGTAATCAATAGAGCGTCTGTGTAAATTGCAAATGGGCACAATAGTGGTTTCATGGGCACGCTTGCCTTGTCATCTATAGAGTGTCTGTGTAAATTGCAAATGGGCACAATAGTGGTTTAATGGACATGTTTCCATGTAATCAATAGAGCGTCTGTGTAAATTGCAAATGGGCACAATAGTGGTTTCGTGGGCATGTTTCCATGTAATCAATAGAGCGTCTGTGTAAATTGCAAACGGGCAGAATAGTGGTTTCGTGGGCATGTTTCCATGTAATCAATAGAGCCTCTATGTAAATTGAAAACGGGCAGAATAGTGGTTTCATGGGCAAGTGTCTGTGTAAATTGCAAATGGGCAGAATAGTGGTTTCGTGGGCATGTTTCCATGTAATCAATAGAGCGTCTGTGTAAATTGCAAATGGGCACAATAGTGGATTCGTGGGCATATTTCCATGTAATCAATAGAGCGTCTGTGTAAATTGCAAACGGGCACAATAGTGGTTTCATGGGCAAGTGTCTGTGTAAATTGCAAATGGGCACAATAGTGGTTTCGTGGGCATGTTTCCATGCAATCAATAGAGCGTCTGTGTAAATTGCAAATGGGCAGAATAGTGGTTTCATGGGCAAGTGTCTGTGTAAATTGCAAATGGGCAGAATAGTGGTTTCGTGGGCATGTTTCCATGCAATCAATAGAGCGTCTGTGTAAATTGCAAATGGGCAGAATAGTGGTTTCATGGGCAAGTGTCTGTGTAAATTGCAAATGGGCAGAATAGTGGTTTCGTGGGCATGTTTCCATGTAATCAATAGAGCGTCTGTGTAAATTGCAAATGGGCACAATAGTGGTTTAGTGGGCATGTTTCCATGTAATCAATAGAGCGTCTGTGTAAATTGCAAATGGGCACAATAGTGGTTTCGTGGGCATGTTTCCATGTAATCAATAGCGCGTCTGTGTAAATTGCAAACGGGCACAATAGTGGTTTCGTGGGAATGTTTCCATGTAATCAATAGAGCGTCTGTGTAAATTGCAAACGGGCACAATAGTGGTTTCGTGGGAATGTTTCCATGTAATCAATAGAGCGTCTGTGTAAATTGCAAACGGGCAAAATAGTGGTTTAGTGGGCATGTTTCCATGTAATCAATAGAGCGTCTGTGTAAATTGCAAATGGGCACAATAGTGGTTTCGTGGGCATGTTTCCATGTAATCAATAGAGCCTCTATGTAAATTGAAAACGGGCAGAATAGTGGTTTCATGGGCAAGTGTCTGTGTAAATTGCAAATGGGCAGAATAGTGGTTTCGTGGGCATGTTTCCATGTAATCAATAGAGCGTCTGTGTAAATTGCAAATGGGCAGAATAGTAGTTTCATGGGCAAGTGTCTGTGTAAATTGCAAATGGGCAGAATAGTGGTTTAGTAGGCATGTTTCCTTGTAATCGATAGAGTGTCTGTGTAAATTTGCAAACGGGCACAATAGTGGTATCGTGGGCATGATTCCCTGTAATCAATAGAGCGTCTGTGTAAATTGCAAATGGGCACAATATTGGTTTCGTGGGCATGTTTCCATGCAATCAATAGAGCGTCTGTGTAAATTGCAAATGGGCACAATAGTGGTTTCGTGGGCATGTTTCCATGTAATCAATAGAGCGTCTGTGTAAATTGCAAATGGGCAGAATAGTGGTTTAGTGGGCATGTTTCCTTGTAATCAATAGAGCGTCTGTGTAAATTGCAAATGGGCACAATATTGGTTTCGTGGGCATGTTTCCATGCAATCAATAGAGCCTCTATGTAAATTGCAAATGGGCAGAATAGTGGTTTCATGGGCAAGTGTCTGTGTAAATTGCAAATGGGCAAAATAGTGGTTTCGTGGGCATGTTTCCATGTAATCAATAGAGCGTCTGTGTAAATTGCAAATGGGCACAATAGTGGATTCGTGGGCATATTTCCATGTAATCAATAGAGCGTCTGTGTAAATTGCAAACGGGCACAATAGTGGTTTCATGGGCAAGTGTCTGTGTAAATTGCAGATGGGCACAATAGTGGTTTCGTGGGCATGTTTCCATGCAATCAATAGAGCGTCTGTGTAAATTGCAAATGGTTAGGGTTAGGGTTAGGGTGAAAAGAATCTCACGCCCCAAACTGATGTTCAGGGATGAGTTATGCCCTGTCCATCTCCAATCTGTAAGAGACCCAGGCACTCAAAGGGGGTTCCATTTAGGTGTTAGGGTTTACTTTTTTAGGGGTTAGTTTGTTAAGGTGTCCCAATTTAGGTGTTAGGGTTAGGGGTTAGGTTTAGGTTTTTACGGTTAGGTTTAGGTTAGGGTTTTAAGTATAGGGTTTACGGTTAGGTTTAGGTTAGGTTTAGGTTTAGGCTTAGGTTTAGGCTAAGGCTGAGGATAGGGTTAGGTTTAGAATTGGGTTTTAGGGTTGGTCGTTCAACCCTCTCGGGAAACGAGTTTCCAGTCTATTGATCCATCTTGTCTCTATAATTAATCGGTCTTTTAGTGTCCAGTGTGTGTTTGATTCCAGACCTGTGACTCTCAATGATGAAATACCATGTGTGATGAAATGTTTAACAACGTGTGTGTGTTTTTCCACTTGATTTCTAATGTTAGACATGTGACGATACATTCTTTGTTGAATTGAGTTTTTTGTTTGTCCCACATATTGTTTTGCACATTTGTGGCATGTTATTATATATATGCAGTTTGAGGTCTGAGGAGTTAGGGGTCTTTGTAATTTAAAAATTTGTTTCGTAAAGTGACTCGTGATCCATTTTTTTTTGCTCAAAATATTTAGGTGCGTCACTTTTTTTAATATTTATTGTATTTATCGGGGGCAATTTGGTTTTAACTAATAGATCTTTGAGGTTTTTGTTTCTTCTGAAAGCCGAGATTATCTTGTGTTCTCTCAGGTAGGGTGTATGTGACAAAAATTTCTTAAAATTTGCTTTTGTCTCCAGATTGAGTTGGAGACTGTTTTCTGAGAATGTATTAATAAAGGGGATAATTTTGTCTGTTTGTATGGCATTTTGTTTATTTTGTTGGAATTGTTTGAGTGCTTTTCTCAGAAAAGATCTTGAATATCCCCTGGCTCTTAGGGCTTTAAAAAGGGTTCTAGTGGCCTCCAAGAAGTGTTCTTTATTAGTACAAATTCTGTGAAATCTAAGTAATTGTGATTTGACGATTCCTTGGAACGTATGTCGGGGATGATAACTGTTTTTATGTAAAAGTGAATGAGTGTCTGTCGGTTTAAAATAAACCTTAAAATCCAAACGTCCTGTTTCTTGAAAGCGTGTTCCTTTGAAAGAAATGACATCCAAAAAATTGACCCAAGTATCATTGATCTCATGTTTTATTTTTATAGATCTTTGATGTGTGTTTAAGTGATGTGTGAATTCTAAAAATTGTTCCTTGGAGTATGTCCAGACTCCCCAGATGTCGTCGAGGTATCTATAATAATGAAGGGGCTTCAATGGAGCCGAAGCCAAAGCAGATTCTTCCCATGCGGCCATAAATATGTTGGCATATGAGGGTGCAAATTTCTTCCCCATAGCCGTGCCTTTTCGCTGTAAGTAGAATTTGGAGTTAAATTCGAAATCATTTTTAGTTAAGTTAATTTTAAGAAGTCTCATTAGTTGTTTTGTTGGTCTCCTGGTATTTGGGTATTTTTCGAAACACTTTTGTACTGCCCTTAATCCCGCTTTGGTTTCGATGTTCGTGTATAAGCTGTCTATATCCATGGTGAATAGGAACGCTTGAGGGGGGATTTGTATTTTACCCACTTTGTCGATGAAATCATACGTGTCCTTCAGATAGCTAGAGTGCTTCTGTGAGATCGGGTTGAGAAAATGTTCAATGTACTCCGCGGTGTAGTACGATTCGCTATCACAGTCAGACACTATCGGTCTGCCGGGTGGGATTTCTTCTGGTATACTCCAGTGTTTGGGGTCCTTGTGTATTTTAGGGAGTAAATAGAATTGTCTTAGTCTCGGGATGCAGCTACCTAATAAATATTCTCTCTGTTTGTAATTAATATGTTTATGAATATACAGATCTTGTATGATGTCCTTAATTTCTTCCTTGGTTTCCAAATATATAGGACTGGGTAATTTTACATAGTGGTCTTTATTATTTAGTTGTCTCTCAGCTTCCCAAATATATTGTTGTCGGTCTAAGATCACAATCGCATTGCCTTTGTCAGCGGGTTTGATGACAATATGTTTGTTGTTCTGTAGTTGATGTAAGGCTTGAATCTCCTCAGGGGTTAAATTGGGTGCCACTCTTTGTCCCCAATTTAATTTCCTAAGGGCGTAATTGTCTGCTGTGATTATGTGTCTGATTTGAAGTGGTAGGCGGCAAAGTGAAGGTGTCCAGTCGGAGTTATGCGTGAATGGTATTTTTTGGGATCCCTTGCGTTTTCCTTCAAAAAACACCTTTAGTTTTAACCTGCGGTGATACATTTGTAGATCCAATTTTAGTTCTTTCTTTCGGTCCCGGGCCAGTTTTGAACTAGGAATGAAAGTCAAGCCCTTTTGTAAAAGTGTACTTTGTGTTGGTGTGAGTGTGAAATTTTTTGAGAGGTTAACAATCATGTTGAGATCTGGTTCGTGTGTGCGAATGTGGCAAGTTATAAGTTTAAATGTTGTTGCCAGTGTTGTAAGATGGCTTTGGCTGTGTCCGGCTTCCAATGTATGCCGTCCGATTCCAACTTAAATTGTTCTTTCGGTAAGGCCGGGATGTGTGTCAGTTTCCTTTTAATGTATGCGTTCAATTCCTCAAGAATGATTATGTCGCCCATCGGTAATTGACGTGAGAAGTTAATTATTGGAACGAAAATCTCCGTGTTTGGGAATTTGATTCTCGCTTGCCTGTGAGCCCTCTGTAGTTGTTTGATTGCCGTTTGTTTGAGACGTTGTTGTCTATTGTTGATACCAAACGACAAAACCAATTTCTCCACGTCTGTGGTAATGGTGGCTTTTTTAAGAAGATCTGTTGCATGAAAAAAGCTGGCGCCTGGATAGCTATCCATTTGCAAATCCGAAGCTTCGACCGTCGGAAATCTAGCAACGTTAGAGTCCCCTATGATGATATATTTCTTCCTAATCGTCAAGCTCCAGTCAGATAATTTTTTGTTTGTTGATATGTGTCTGACGGGTTTCGTTAGTTGTGTTTTTTTGACTGATGTGACAGGAGTTTTGTCCAGCACCTGTTCTGAGGTCATATCACCTGATGTGCTAGGAGTTTTGTCCTGCACATGTGTCCGTGACGATACCACTACCTGTATTTCGGATGAGACCTGTGTGACCTGTGGAAGTTGTGTCTTTTGTGGTATGCTTGTGTTCGTGTCTGTGTCGAAAGTAACCAATTCTCCCGTTGCTACCTCAAGTGGGCTGCCCGGGTCTCCAAATGAGTCCGAGTAGGTCGAAAGTTCCACCTCAATTGATGACATTGGTGTTGTATTGTCTGGTGTATGAATTTGTGCTGTATGTATGTTCGTGGTTTGAGAGGATTGTTGTTCGTTTCGTTCTACAGGTTTCATTTGTTGTGCCTCACCCTTACGTGAGGAGGGAGAAGGGCATTGGTCAATGTCATTAAGTGGAGTACTAGCCACGCAAGGTGCCAGAAGTCTCCTGGGCTTTTGAGTTCTTTGTACTCTTGGGGCAAGATCTTTTTTTGGTGTTAGTGGTCTCGTAGCTGACGAGGACAATGGTGGAAAGTCATCAAATGACCATTCTTTTGCCGCCGTCTGAGAGGTTTGCATTTCAGAAAGTTGCGCTTTTGTTTTTGTTGTGAAAGGAACCGCCGATGTTTGGGTTTCAGTCGTGACCATTTGTGGTCTTTGTTGTTCCTCCCCACGTAGGGTAGATGTTTCGCCGTCTTTCTGAGCTACGTCAGTCGTAAAGTGTGCTGTAATGAGTGCTTCTGTCTGTTCAAAAGTTTCTGATCTGAATTTCTGTCCAAAATTGCGTAATGCCCACCTTTTTGCAATTTTGAAGGGTGCTTTCCAGTCACCATGAGTCACAGCATTTTTCAGCTCTTGAATTGACTCCTCAATCAATGACTCGTAGTGTTGTTCCAAAATTAACTGTGTAGTATAGGTCCAATTCTTTGCGTTACCCTCTAACAGTAGTTGTGTTTCGTCAGTTGATGCCACTGGTTTGACAGTGTCAATTAAATAATCTGTCATTCTTTTGAATGTGATTGGTTGGTTGTTTTTAACCTTCGTTGTCACATTTTGTAGGTGATGTACTAGACGCAGGATTTTGTACACAATTTTCGTTGTCGTTCTGAAGCCAGGCGAAGCTTGGATGTACTCATGCTCTTTATTCTTTCCAGATTTATTGTGATGTCGTTCGGTCCCAGTTTGAACGGTGAAGTCTCTGTCCCTTCGAAAGGACCCCCGTGTGCGATCTGGGTCTGCACGTCTGACATCAACTTTATTTCTGGAAGAATTTTCCCTGTCGTACTCCTCGAAATATTCAGAGCGTTCCTTCCTGCGATCTTCATGGAAGCTTTTATCCCGGCGATAAAAGTTCCGTGTGTAATTCTCTCGATGAGGTTTAAACCTCTGTCTTTCTACCTCACGTGTGTTCATTGAATGCTTCCACATGTTATTCTTCTGGTGATCCGTTTTATAAATTATTCCCACCGAAACTATAGTCTCAAGGTGTTAAGCAATAATTTTAAAGGTTTCCAGGTGTTGTTATTCTGGTGTTAGGTATAAAGGTCTCCAGGTGTTGTTATTCTGGTGTTCGTTAGACTTGTTGTCACACCGAAACAAATTGTCTCAAGGTGTTACAAAGATGTACATTTTTTTCTGAAATCTATATCCGTCCGGATTTAGGATTGAGATATAAGAGAGAAATTAAATGAGTGAAATCGATCGATGTTATTTGAAAGTTCAAGCCCAGTCGCGACGTTTCGATACAAACTGTATCTTCCTCAGGCTGGCTTGAAACAGAGCTGTGATAAATGTAAGTGCTTGCACAGAGAAAGTACTCGTGTGCTGTTCCAGTTGAAGTGAGGGAGAGCTGTGTGTGCAGCTGCTATTTATACACGAGTGAGTGAGAAGGCTCCTCCCACTCTCAGAGTGATTCTTTTTTTATTATTTTCCTTGGATCTTATTTTAAAGAAATGTTTTATTCAAAATAACGTTTTTCTTATTTCTGGTTTTAACTTGTGTTTTTATGAATTTGTACAATATTGTACTTTATGTTTTTATTATATTAATCCATCTGTTTTCTGTATGTGTAAGTTATAAATGTTTCTGTCTGTAAACAATACAAATTAATGAATACCAAAGGCATCTCCACAGGTGAAGAGGCACTGGCTGAGTCGGGGTGAAAAGAATCTCACGCCCCAAACTGATGTTCAGGGATGAGTTATGCCCTGTCCATCTCCAATCTGTAAGAGACCCAGGCACTCAAAGGGGGTTCCATTTAGGTGTTAGGGTTTACTTTTTTAGGGGTTAGTTTGTTAAGGTGTCCCAATTTAGGTGTTAGGGTTAGGGGTTAGGTTTAGGTTTTTACGGTTAGGTTTAGGTTAGGGTTTTAAGTATAGGGTTTACGGTTAGGTTTAGGTTAGGTTTAGGTTTAGGCTTAGGTTTAGGCTAAGGCTGAGGATAGGGTTAGGTTTAGAATTGGGTTTTAGGGTTGGTCGTTCAACCCTCTCGGGAAACGAGTTTCCAGTCTATTGATCCATCTTGTCTCTATAATTAATCGGTCTTTTAGTGTCCAGTGTGTGTTTGATTCCAGACCTGTGACTCTCAATGATGAAATACCATGTGTGATGAAATGTTTAACAACGTGTGTGTGTTTTTCCACTTGATTTCTAATGTTAGACATGTGACGATACATTCTTTGTTGAATTGAGTTTTTTGTTTGTCCCACATATTGTTTTGCACATTTGTGGCATGTTATTATATATATGCAGTTTGAGGTCTGAGGAGTTAGGGGTCTTTGTAATTTAAAAATTTGTTTCGTAAAGTGACTCGTGATCCATTTTTTTTGCTCAAAATATTTAGGTGCGTCACTTTTTTTAATATTTATTGTATTTATCGGGGGCAATTTGGTTTTAACTAATAGATCTTTGAGGTTTTTGTTTCTTCTGAAAGCCGAGATTATCTTGTGTTCTCTCAGGTAGGGTGTATGTGACAAAAATTTCTTAAAATTTGCTTTTGTCTCCAGATTGAGTTGGAGACTGTTTTCTGAGAATGTATTAATAAAGGGGATAATTTTGTCTGTTTGTATGGCATTTTGTTTATTTTGTTGGAATTGTTTGAGTGCTTTTCTCAGAAAAGATCTTGAATATCCCCTGCCTCTTAGGGCTTTAAAAAGGGTTCTAGTGGCCTCCAAGAAGTGTTCTTTATTAGTACAAATTCTGTGAAATCTAAGTAATTGTGATTTGACGATTCCTTGGAACGTATGTCGGGGATGATAACTGTTTTTATGTAAAAGTGAATGAGTGTCTGTCGGTTTAAAATAAACCTTAAAATCCAAACGTCCTGTTTCTTGAAAGCGTGTTCCTTTGAAAGAAATGACATCCAAAAAATTGACCCAAGTATCATTGATCTCATGTTTTATTTTTATAGATCTTTGATGTGTGTTTAAGTGATGTGTGAATTCTAAAAATTGTTCCTTGGAGTATGTCCAGACTCCCCAGATGTCGTCGAGGTATCTATAATAATGAAGGGGCTTCAATGGAGCCGAAGCCAAAGCAGATTCTTCCCATGCGGCCATAAATATGTTGGCATATGAGGGTGCAAATTTCTTCCCCATAGCCGTGCCTTTTCGCTGTAAGTAGAATTTGGAGTTAAATTCGAAATCATTTTTAGTTAAGTTAATTTTAAGAAGTCTCATTAGTTGTTTTGTTGGTCTCCTGGTATTTGGGTATTTTTCGAAACACTTTTGTACTGCCCTTAATCCCGCTTTGGTTTCGATGTTCGTGTATAAGCTGTCTATATCCATGGTGAATAGGAACGCTTGAGGGGGGATTTGTATTTTACCCACTTTGTCGATGAAATCATACGTGTCCTTCAGATAGCTAGAGTGCTTCTGTGAGATCGGGTTGAGAAAATGTTCAATGTACTCCGCGGTGTAGTACGATTCGCTATCACAGTCAGACACTATCGGTCTGCCGGGTGGGATTTCTTCTGGTATACTCCAGTGTTTGGGGTCCTTGTGTATTTTAGGGAGTAAATAGAATTGTCTTAGTCTCGGGATGCAGCTACCTAATAAATATTCTCTCTGTTTGTAATTAATATGTTTATGAATATACAGATCTTGTATGATGTCCTTAATTTCTTCCTTGGTTTCCAAATATATAGGACTGGGTAATTTTACATAGTGGTCTTTATTATTTAGTTGTCTCTCAGCTTCCCAAATATATTGTTGTCGGTCTAAGATCACAATCGCATTGCCTTTGTCAGCGGGTTTGATGACAATATGTTTGTTGTTCTGTAGTTGATGTAAGGCTTGAATCTCCTCAGGGGTTAAATTGGGTGCCACTCTTTGTCCCCAATTTAATTTCCTAAGGGCGTAATTGTCTGCTGTGATTATGTGTCTGATTTGAAGTGGTAGGCGGCAAAGTGAAGGTGTCCAGTCGGAGTTATGCGTGAATGGTATTTTTTGGGATCCCTTGCGTTTTCCTTCAAAAAACACCTTTAGTTTTAACCTGCGGTGATACATTTGTAGATCCAATTTTAGTTCTTTCTTTCGGTCCCGGGCCAGTTTTGAACTAGGAATGAAAGTCAAGCCCTTTTGTAAAAGTGTACTTTGTGTTGGTGTGAGTGTGAAATTTTTTGAGAGGTTAACAATCATGTTGAGATCTGGTTCGTGTGTGCGAATGTGGCAAGTTATAAGTTTAAATGTTGTTGCCAGTGTTGTAAGATGGCTTTGGCTGTGTCCGGCTTCCAATGTATGCCGTCCGATTCCAACTTAAATTGTTCTTTCGGTAAGGCCGGGATGTGTGTCAGTTTCCTTTTAATGTATGCGTTCAATTCCTCAAGAATGATTATGTCGCCCATCGGTAATTGACGTGAGAAGTTAATTATTGGAACGAAAATCTCCGTGTTTGGGAATTTGATTCTCGCTTGCCTGTGAGCCCTCTGTAGTTGTTTGATTGCCGTTTGTTTGAGACGTTGTTGTCTATTGTTGATACCAAACGACAAAACCAATTTCTCCACGTCTGTGGTAATGGTGGCTTTTTTAAGAAGATCTGTTGCATGAAAAAAGCTGGCGCCTGGATAGCTATCCATTTGCAAATCCGAAGCTTCGACCGTCGGAAATCTAGCAACGTTAGAGTCCCCTATGATGATATATTTCTTCCTAATCGTCAAGCTCCAGTCAGATAATTTTTTGTTTGTTGATATGTGTCTGACGGGTTTCGTTAGTTGTGTTTTTTTGACTGATGTGACAGGAGTTTTGTCCAGCACCTGTTCTGAGGTCATATCACCTGATGTGCTAGGAGTTTTGTCCTGCACATGTGTCCGTGACGATACCACTACCTGTATTTCGGATGAGACCTGTGTGACCTGTGGAAGTTGTGTCTTTTGTGGTATGCTTGTGTTCGTGTCTGTGTCGAAAGTAACCAATTCTCCCGTTGCTACCTCAAGTGGGCTGCCCGGGTCTCCAAATGAGTCCGAGTAGGTCGAAAGTTCCACCTCAATTGATGACATTGGTGTTGTATTGTCTGGTGTATGAATTTGTGCTGTATGTATGTTCGTGGTTTGAGAGGATTGTTGTTCGTTTCGTTCTACAGGTTTCATTTGTTGTGCCTCACCCTTACGTGAGGAGGGAGAAGGGCATTGGTCAATGTCATTAAGTGGAGTACTAGCCACGCAAGGTGCCAGAAGTCTCCTGGGCTTTTGAGTTCTTTGTACTCTTGGGGCAAGATCTTTTTTTGGTGTTAGTGGTCTCGTAGCTGACGAGGACAATGGTGGAAAGTCATCAAATGACCATTCTTTTGCCGCCGTCTGAGAGGTTTGCATTTCAGAAAGTTGCGCTTTTGTTTTTGTTGTGAAAGGAACCGCCGATGTTTGGGTTTCAGTCGTGACCATTTGTGGTCTTTGTTGTTCCTCCCCACGTAGGGTAGATGTTTCGCCGTCTTTCTGAGCTACGTCAGTCGTAAAGTGTGCTGTAATGAGTGCTTCTGTCTGTTCAAAAGTTTCTGATCTGAATTTCTGTCCAAAATTGCGTAATGCCCACCTTTTTGCAATTTTGAAGGGTGCTTTCCAGTCACCATGAGTCACAGCATTTTTCAGCTCTTGAATTGACTCCTCAATCAATGACTCGTAGTGTTGTTCCAAAATTAACTGTGTAGTATAGGTCCAATTCTTTGCGTTACCCTCTAACAGTAGTTGTGTTTCGTCAGTTGATGCCACTGGTTTGACAGTGTCAATTAAATAATCTGTCATTCTTTTGAATGTGATTGGTTGGTTGTTTTTAACCTTCGTTGTCACATTTTGTAGGTGATGTACTAGACGCAGGATTTTGTACACAATTTTCGTTGTCGTTCTGAAGCCAGGCGAAGCTTGGATGTACTCATGCTCTTTATTCTTTCCAGATTTATTGTGATGTCGTTCGGTCCCAGTTTGAACGGTGAAGTCTCTGTCCCTTCGAAAGGACCCCCGTGTGCGATCTGGGTCTGCACGTCTGACATCAACTTTATTTCTGGAAGAATTTTCCCTGTCGTACTCCTCGAAATATTCAGAGCGTTCCTTCCTGCGATCTTCATGGAAGCTTTTATCCCGGCGATAAAAGTTCCGTGTGTAATTCTCTCGATGAGGTTTAAACCTCTGTCTTTCTACCTCACGTGTGTTCATTGAATGCTTCCACATGTTATTCTTCTGGTGATCCGTTTTATAAATTATTCCCACCGAAACTATAGTCTCAAGGTGTTAAGCAATAATTTTAAAGGTTTCCAGGTGTTGTTATTCTGGTGTTAGGTATAAAGGTCTCCAGGTGTTGTTATTCTGGTGTTCGTTAGACTTGTTGTCACACCGAAACAAATTGTCTCAAGGTGTTACAAAGATGTACATTTTTTCTGAAATCTATATCCGTCCGGATTTAGGATTGAGATATAAGAGAGAAATTAAATGAGTGAAATCGATCGATGTTATTTGAAAGTTCAAGCCCAGTCGCGACGTTTCGATACAAACTGTATCTTCCTCAGGCTGGCTTGAAACAGAGCTGTGATAAATGTAAGTGCTTGCACAGAGAAAGTACTCGTGTGCTGTTCCAGTTGAAGTGAGGGAGAGCTGTGTGTGCAGCTGCTATTTATACACGAGTGAGTGAGAAGGCTCCTCCCACTCTCAGAGTGATTCTTTTTTTATTATTTTCCTTGGATCTTATTTTAAAGAAATGTTTTATTCAAAATAACGTTTTTCTTATTTCTGGTTTTAACTTGTGTTTTTATGAATTTGTACAATATTGTACTTTATGTTTTTATTATATTAATCCATCTGTTTTCTGTATGTGTAAGTTATAAATGTTTCTGTCTGTAAACAATACAAATTAATGAATACCAAAGGCATCTCCACAGGTGAAGAGGCACTGGCTGAGTCGGGGTGAAAAGAATCTCACGCCCCAAACTGATGTTCAGGGATGAGTTATGCCCTGTCCATCTCCAATCTGTAAGAGACCCAGGCACTCAAAGGGGGTTCCATTTAGGTGTTAGGGTTTACTTTTTTAGGGGTTAGTTTGTTAAGGTGTCCCAATTTAGGTGTTAGGGTTAGGGGTTAGGTTTAGGTTTTTACGGTTAGGTTTAGGTTAGGGTTTTAAGTATAGGGTTTACGGTTAGGTTTAGGTTAGGTTTAGGTTTAGGCTTAGGTTTAGGCTAAGGCTGAGGATAGGGTTAGGTTTAGAATTGGGTTTTAGGGTTGGTCGTTCAACCCTCTCGGGAAACGAGTTTCCAGTCTATTGATCCATCTTGTCTCTATAATTAATCGGTCTTTTAGTGTCCAGTGTGTGTTTGATTCCAGACCTGTGACTCTCAATGATGAAATACCATGTGTGATGAAATGTTTAACAACGTGTGTGTGTTTTTCCACTTGATTTCTAATGTTAGACATGTGACGATACATTCTTTGTTGAATTGAGTTTTTTGTTTGTCCCACATATTGTTTTGCACATTTGTGGCATGTTATTATATATATGCAGTTTGAGGTCTGAGGAGTTAGGGGTCTTTGTAATTTAAAAATTTGTTTCGTAAAGTGACTCGTGATCCATTTTTTTTGCTCAAAATATTTAGGTGCGTCACTTTTTTTAATATTTATTGTATTTATCGGGGGCAATTTGGTTTTAACTAATAGATCTTTGAGGTTTTTGTTTCTTCTGAAAGCCGAGATTATCTTGTGTTCTCTCAGGTAGGGTGTATGTGACAAAAATTTCTTAAAATTTGCTTTTGTCTCCAGATTGAGTTGGAGACTGTTTTCTGAGAATGTATTAATAAAGGGGATAATTTTGTCTGTTTGTATGGCATTTTGTTTATTTTGTTGGAATTGTTTGAGTGCTTTTCTCAGAAAAGATCTTGAATATCCCCTGCCTCTTAGGGCTTTAAAAAGGGTTCTAGTGGCCTCCAAGAAGTGTTCTTTATTAGTACAAATTCTGTGAAATCTAAGTAATTGTGATTTGACGATTCCTTGGAACGTATGTCGGGGATGATAACTGTTTTTATGTAAAAGTGAATGAGTGTCTGTCGGTTTAAAATAAACCTTAAAATCCAAACGTCCTGTTTCTTGAAAGCGTGTTCCTTTGAAAGAAATGACATCCAAAAAATTGACCCAAGTATCATTGATCTCATGTTTTATTTTTATAGATCTTTGATGTGTGTTTAAGTGATGTGTGAATTCTAAAAATTGTTCCTTGGAGTATGTCCAGACTCCCCAGATGTCGTCGAGGTATCTATAATAATGAAGGGGCTTCAATGGAGCCGAAGCCAAAGCAGATTCTTCCCATGCGGCCATAAATATGTTGGCATATGAGGGTGCAAATTTCTTCCCCATAGCCGTGCCTTTTCGCTGTAAGTAGAATTTGGAGTTAAATTCGAAATCATTTTTAGTTAAGTTAATTTTAAGAAGTCTCATTAGTTGTTTTGTTGGTCTCCTGGTATTTGGGTATTTTTCGAAACACTTTTGTACTGCCCTTAATCCCGCTTTGGTTTCGATGTTCGTGTATAAGCTGTCTATATCCATGGTGAATAGGAACGCTTGAGGGGGGATTTGTATTTTACCCACTTTGTCGATGAAATCATACGTGTCCTTCAGATAGCTAGAGTGCTTCTGTGAGATCGGGTTGAGAAAATGTTCAATGTACTCCGCGGTGTAGTACGATTCGCTATCACAGTCAGACACTATCGGTCTGCCGGGTGGGATTTCTTCTGGTATACTCCAGTGTTTGGGGTCCTTGTGTATTTTAGGGAGTAAATAGAATTGTCTTAGTCTCGGGATGCAGCTACCTAATAAATATTCTCTCTGTTTGTAATTAATATGTTTATGAATATACAGATCTTGTATGATGTCCTTAATTTCTTCCTTGGTTTCCAAATATATAGGACTGGGTAATTTTACATAGTGGTCTTTATTATTTAGTTGTCTCTCAGCTTCCCAAATATATTGTTGTCGGTCTAAGATCACAATCGCATTGCCTTTGTCAGCGGGTTTGATGACAATATGTTTGTTGTTCTGTAGTTGATGTAAGGCTTGAATCTCCTCAGGGGTTAAATTGGGTGCCACTCTTTGTCCCCAATTTAATTTCCTAAGGGCGTAATTGTCTGCTGTGATTATGTGTCTGATTTGAAGTGGTAGGCGGCAAAGTGAAGGTGTCCAGTCGGAGTTATGCGTGAATGGTATTTTTGGGATCCCTTGCGTTTTCCTTCAAAAAACACCTTTAGTTTTAACCTGCGGTGATACATTTGTAGATCCAATTTTAGTTCTTTCTTTCGGTCCCGGGCCAGTTTTGAACTAGGAATGAAAGTCAAGCCCTTTTGTAAAAGTGTACTTTGTGTTGGTGTGAGTGTGAAATTTTTTGAGAGGTTAACAATCATGTTGAGATCTGGTTCGTGTGTGCGAATGTGGCAAGTTATAAGTTTAAATGTTGTTGCCAGTGTTGTAAGATGGCTTTGGCTGTGTCCGGCTTCCAATGTATGCCGTCCGATTCCAACTTAAATTGTTCTTTCGGTAAGGCCGGGATGTGTGTCAGTTTCCTTTTAATGTATGCGTTCAATTCCTCAAGAATGATTATGTCGCCCATCGGTAATTGACGTGAGAAGTTAATTATTGGAACGAAAATCTCCGTGTTTGGGAATTTGATTCTCGCTTGCCTGTGAGCCCTCTGTAGTTGTTTGATTGCCGTTTGTTTGAGACGTTGTTGTCTATTGTTGATACCAAACGACAAAACCAATTTCTCCACGTCTGTGGTAATGGTGGCTTTTTTAAGAAGATCTGTTGCATGAAAAAAGCTGGCGCCTGGATAGCTATCCATTTGCAAATCCGAAGCTTCGACCGTCGGAAATCTAGCAACGTTAGAGTCCCCTATGATGATATATTTCTTCCTAATCGTCAAGCTCCAGTCAGATAATTTTTTGTTTGTTGATATGTGTCTGACGGGTTTCGTTAGTTGTGTTTTTTTGACTGATGTGACAGGAGTTTTGTCCAGCACCTGTTCTGAGGTCATATCACCTGATGTGCTAGGAGTTTTGTCCTGCACATGTGTCCGTGACGATACCACTACCTGTATTTCGGATGAGACCTGTGTGACCTGTGGAAGTTGTGTCTTTTGTGGTATGCTTGTGTTCGTGTCTGTGTCGAAAGTAACCAATTCTCCCGTTGCTACCTCAAGTGGGCTGCCCGGGTCTCCAAATGAGTCCGAGTAGGTCGAAAGTTCCACCTCAATTGATGACATTGGTGTTGTATTGTCTGGTGTATGAATTTGTGCTGTATGTATGTTCGTGGTTTGAGAGGATTGTTGTTCGTTTCGTTCTACAGGTTTCATTTGTTGTGCCTCACCCTTACGTGAGGAGGGAGAAGGGCATTGGTCAATGTCATTAAGTGGAGTACTAGCCACGCAAGGTGCCAGAAGTCTCCTGGGCTTTTGAGTTCTTTGTACTCTTGGGGCAAGATCTTTTTTTGGTGTTAGTGGTCTCGTAGCTGACGAGGACAATGGTGGAAAGTCATCAAATGACCATTCTTTTGCCGCCGTCTGAGAGGTTTGCATTTCAGAAAGTTGCGCTTTTGTTTTGTTGTGAAAGGAACCGCCGATGTTTGGGTTTCAGTCGTGACCATTTGTGGTCTTTGTTGTTCCTCCCCACGTAGGGTAGATGTTTCGCCGTCTTTCTGAGCTACGTCAGTCGTAAAGTGTGCTGTAATGAGTGCTTCTGTCTGTTCAAAAGTTTCTGATCTGAATTTCTGTCCAAAATTGCGTAATGCCCACCTTTTTGCAATTTTGAAGGGTGCTTTCCAGTCACCATGAGTCACAGCATTTTTCAGCTCTTGAATTGACTCCTCAATCAATGACTCGTAGTGTTGTTCCAAAATTAACTGTGTAGTATAGGTCCAATTCTTTGCGTTACCCTCTAACAGTAGTTGTGTTTCGTCAGTTGATGCCACTGGTTTGACAGTGTCAATTAAATAATCTGTCATTCTTTTGAATGTGATTGGTTGGTTGTTTTTAACCTTCGTTGTCACATTTTGTAGGTGATGTACTAGACGCAGGATTTTGTACACAATTTTCGTTGTCGTTCTGAAGCCAGGCGAAGCTTGGATGTACTCATGCTCTTTATTCTTTCCAGATTTATTGTGATGTCGTTCGGTCCCAGTTTGAACGGTGAAGTCTCTGTCCCTTCGAAAGGACCCCCGTGTGCGATCTGGGTCTGCACGTCTGACATCAACTTTATTTCTGGAAGAATTTTCCCTGTCGTACTCCTCGAAATATTCAGAGCGTTCCTTCCTGCGATCTTCATGGAAGCTTTTATCCCGGCGATAAAAGTTCCGTGTGTAATTCTCTCGATGAGGTTTAAACCTCTGTCTTTCTACCTCACGTGTGTTCATTGAATGCTTCCACATGTTATTCTTCTGGTGATCCGTTTTATAAATTATTCCCACCGAAACTATAGTCTCAAGGTGTTAAGCAATAATTTTAAAGGTTTCCAGGTGTTGTTATTCTGGTGTTAGGTATAAAGGTCTCCAGGTGTTGTTATTCTGGTGTTCGTTAGACTTGTTGTCACACCGAAACAAATTGTCTCAAGGTGTTACAAAGATGTACATTTTTTTCTGAAATCTATATCCGTCCGGATTTAGGATTGAGATATAAGAGAGAAATTAAATGAGTGAAATCGATCGATGTTATTTGAAAGTTCAAGCCCAGTCGCGACGTTTCGATACAAACTGTATCTTCCTCAGGCTGGCTTGAAACAGAGCTGTGATAAATGTAAGTGCTTGCACAGAGAAAGTACTCGTGTGCTGTTCCAGTTGAAGTGAGGGAGAGCTGTGTGTGCAGCTGCTATTTATACACGAGTGAGTGAGAAGGCTCCTCCCACTCTCAGAGTGATTCTTTTTTTATTATTTTCCTTGGATCTTATTTTAAAGAAATGTTTTATTCAAAATAACGTTTTTCTTATTTCTGGTTTTAACTTGTGTTTTTATGAATTTGTACAATATTGTACTTTATGTTTTTATTATATTAATCCATCTGTTTTCTGTATGTGTAAGTTATAAATGTTTCTGTCTGTAAACAATACAAATTAATGAATACCAAAGGCATCTCCACAGGTGAAGAGGCACTGGCTGAGTCGGGGTGAAAAGAATCTCACGCCCCAAACTGATGTTCAGGGATGAGTTATGCCCTGTCCATCTCCAATCTGTAAGAGACCCAGGCACTCAAAGGGGGTTCCATTTAGGTGTTAGGGTTTACTTTTTTAGGGGTTAGTTTGTTAAGGTGTCCCAATTTAGGTGTTAGGGTTAGGGGTTAGGTTTAGGTTTTTACGGTTAGGTTTAGGTTAGGGTTTTAAGTATAGGGTTTACGGTTAGGTTTAGGTTAGGTTTAGGTTTAGGCTTAGGTTTAGGGTTAGGGTTAGGGTTAGGGTTGGGTTAGGTTATAGGGCAAAAAACGAAGAGTGCACCCCCTCTGAAGTGCACCCCCCCCCTTATTTTCTAAACGGATTGCAGTAGATTTTTAAAAGTTGGTATTTATACTAATTGGAGGACGCCCTTTCGAACGCACTTGGTTAGAACTCTCTAGCGCCACCACCGGTCGAGATGAGTAGCTGCACCCCCCTTATATAAAGTCAAAAATGAAAATTTCACACTTATTCATATAGTTTCGAGGACGCTGAATACGATGGCGCAGGTTTTGAGTCGATACGAGCTTCCGTTTTAGATTGCACCCCGGGGTGCACTTTTTAAAAAAAATAAAATTTACGCAAAAAGTCACATCAGGCACTTTATTATATAGTTTCGAGGACGGCAAACACGATGGCACAGGTTTTGAGTCGATACGAGCTTCCGTTTTCGATTGCACCCCAGGGTGCACTTTTATTTGAAAAAAAATTGAAGCATAATGTAACATAAGGCACTTCATTATATAGTTTCGAGGACGCCAAACACGATGGTGTAAGTTTTGAGTCGATAGGAGCTTCCGTTTTCGAATGCACCCCGGGGTGCACTTTTTTTTCAAAAAAAATTTACGCAAAAATTCACATCAGGCACTTCATCGTGTAGTTTAGAGGTCGCTGAACACGCCTGTGAAGGTTTCAAGTCGATACGAGCTTTCGTTCCCAAGTGCACCCCAGGGTGAAATTTTTGTAGAAATGTTACTAAGTCCAAAAGTGAAAATCGTCCTCCCAGAAACCACTTTTCTATACGTATCGTGTCATTTGGAGTCGATAGGTATAGCATAAAAAAAACATTTTTTGAAAGGTCAATCTTCGACTTAGTGCAATTTTACTAAGTCAAAAAGTAAAAATTCGTTCACCCAGAAACCACTTTTCTACACGCTTTGTGCCATTTGGAGTCGATCTATATAGCCTTTGGGTGGTCGCTTTTTTGAAGAAACACTTAGCTTATTTTCGCCTAAAATGAGCTTTAAACGTCTGAAATTGGACTCGCAATAACTCAGTCATTAAAAATGTGAGAAGGTCGAGCCACATGCCGTTGGAAAGGCCTCGACCAGACCTTTCCAACGACATGTCATTCGACCCCCTCAGACCTTCCTAAGCGGAGCTAGAGGACCGAATAGAAACGTGTTTCGAAAAATTATCTCGGGCCAGGAAGGTCGCAGAAGGACACGGATAGATGCGTCGAGAAGGCCTCGCCGAGACCTTTCCAACGATACAAAGCACGTGTCGCTACGACCTTCCTAGGCCGAGATATTCTTTGGAGACACGTTTCTTTTCGGCGCCCCCTATCCGTCACGGAAGGTGCTACCGCGTCGAACGAGACGTCGTTGGACAGATCTCGTCCAGACCTTTCTAAAGACACCGGTCTCATCTCTCTAGGACCTTCCTACGCGGAGTTATAACGTTTGTCCGCCAGGCGGCGCTATTTTAAAAGAAGTCGCCGTAACTCTGCGTAGGAACGTCCTAGAGAGACGAGGGTAGTCTCTTTGGAAAGGTTAGGTTAGGGTTAGGGTTAGGGTTAGGTTAGGGTTAGGGTTAGGGTTAGGGTTAGGGTTAGGGTTAGGGTTAGGGTTAGGGTTAGGGTTATAGGGTTAGGGTTAGGGTTAGGGTTAGGGTTAGGGTTAGGGTTAGGGTTAGGGTTAGGGTTAGGTTATAGGGCAAAAAACGAAGAGTGCACCCCCTCTGAAGTGCACCCCCCCCCTTATTTTCTAAACGGATTGCAGTAGATTTTTAAAAGTTGGTATTTATACTAATTGGAGGACGCCCTTTCGAACGCACTTGGTTAGAACTCTCTAGCGCCACCACCGGTCGAGATGAGTAGCTGCACCCCCCTTATATAAAGTCAAAAATGAAAATTTCACACTTATTCATATAGTTTCGAGGACGCTGAATACGATGGCGCAGGTTTTGAGTCGATACGAGCTTCCGTTTTAGATTGCACCCCGGGGTGCACTTTTTAAAAAAATAAAATTTACGCAAAAAGTCACATCAGGCACTTTATTATATAGTTTCGAGGACGGCAAACACGATGGCACAGGTTTTGAGTCGATACGAGCTTCCGTTTTCGATTGCACCCCAGGGTGCACTTTTATTTGAAAAAAAATTGAAGCATAATGTAACATAAGGCACTTCATTATATAGTTTCGAGGACGCCAAACACGATGGTGTAAGTTTTGAGTCGATAGGAGCTTCCGTTTTCGAATGCACCCCGGGGTGCACTTTTTTTTCAAAAAAAATTTACGCAAAAATTCACATCAGGCACTTCATCGTGTAGTTTAGAGGTCGCTGAACACGCCTGTGAAGGTTTCAAGTCGATACGAGCTTTCGTTCCCAAGTGCACCCCAGGGTGAAATTTTTGTAGAAATGTTACTAAGTCCAAAAGTGAAAATCGTCCTCCCAGAAACCACTTTTCTATACGTATCGTGTCATTTGGAGTCGATAGGTATAGCATAAAAAAAACATTTTTTGAAAGGTCAATCTTCGACTTAGTGCAATTTTACTAAGTCAAAAAGTAAAAATTCGTTCACCCAGAAACCACTTTTCTACACGCTTTGTGCCATTTGGAGTCGATCTATATAGCCTTTGGGTGGTCGCTTTTTTTGAAGAAACACTTAGCTTATTTTCGCCTAAAATGAGCTTTAAACGTCTGAAATTGGACTCGCAATAACTCAGTCATTAAAAATGTGAGAAGGTCGAGCCACATGCCGTTGGAAAGGCCTCGACCAGACCTTTCCAACGACATGTCATTCGACCCCCTCAGACCTTCCTAAGCGGAGCTAGAGGACCGAATAGAAACGTGTTTCGAAAAATTATCTCGGGCCAGGAAGGTCGCAGAAGGACACGGATAGATGCGTCGAGAAGGCCTCGCCGAGACCTTTCCAACGATACAAAGCACGTGTCGCTACGACCTTCCTAGGCCGAGATATTCTTTGGAGACACGTTTCTTTTCGGCGCCCCCTATCCGTCACGGAAGGTGCTACCGCGTCGAACGAGACGTCGTTGGACAGATCTCGTCCAGACCTTTCTAAAGACACCGGTCTCATCTCTCTAGGACCTTCCTACGCGGAGTTATAACGTTTGTCCGCCAGGCGGCGCTATTTTAAAAGAAGTCGCCGTAACTCTGCGTAG
>SOYY01000026.1:120322-185963 GCA_008369825.1 Triplophysa tibetana
ACACTGTAAAGGTGAATTTCTTACTACGTCTATTTTTCTTGTTGTTCCAGTAGAAATGTCTAAAAGTTCTTCAATTAAGATAGCATCTTCTTGATGTGAGCAAAATGACCTAAAAAAATATGAAATTTCCGTGAATTGACCTAAAACAAGCAAAAAATCGGCCAAAGGGTGCGAAGAAAAATTATCTTGATTTAAGGTTGACCTTGTTCTTAGTCACCTCAATTCAAAATTATTTATTTACCCATTGAGCAGATTTTTTTGCTTTTTTGAGCACAATTTCACTGAATATCATTTTTTTCTTCTAAAAACAAGAATTATTTCTTAGGTCATTTTGCTAATCAAGAAAATTCATCTTGTCAAGAGTTGTGTGGTCATTTTGAATGGAAAACAAGATGAAAAGACTAAGTAAGAAAGTCATTTTTTGCAGTGCAGAATCAGAAATGCCCATCTCTGCTCTGCACTGCCATCTTCTAGGTTAGGATATCTCCACAGCACTCCTGGAAGTTTAGGAGCTGAGACCTAGTGTTAACACTGAGAATAGATGTGATTCATAACGATCTAAGTCTAGGAAATAAGAATACAATTCTGTAATTCTTCAAATTTGAACACATATTTGCACTAAATGACTTTAAGCTTAGTCTATGACTAAAATAAATGTTAGAAACTGTCTTAACGGAAGCTTGCTTGCACTGAAATAACTTCAAATATAGCAGTTGCACATCAGTAATGGTTGTAAACACTCCCTAAATATGTTCATTTAACCTAGGCCTAGTTCTGTTTTTAATCTAATCCCTGCACTGCAAAAATGACTTTCTTACTTTGTCTTTTTTCTTGTTTTGCAGTAAAATTGTCTACAAATTCTTGAATCAAGAAGCATTTTCTTGATGAGCAAAATGACCTAAGAAAATAAGTCTTTGTGTAAAAAATGAAATGTCATTGAATTTGTGCTTCAAACAAGCAAAAAAGAAAACTGCCAATGGGCTACGAAAAATTATCTTGAAAAATGTACCTTTTTAGTCACTCAATTCGAGATTATTTTCTTAACCCATTGGCAGATGTATTTGCCTTTTTTAAGCACAATTGTTTGGAAATTTCATATTTTTTTATTAAAAACAAGGTTTATTTTCTTATTTCGGTTTGCTCATCAAGAAAATGCTTCTTGATTCAAGAATGATTAGACATTTATACTGGAAAACAAGAAAAAAGACTAACTAAGAAAGTCATTTTTTCCAGTGTGTCTTGGAAACCACCCAAACTCCAAACTCAAAGCGTTTTATCCATATGGCCCCATACATATTAACAGACATATGTGTGCTATCAGGGTTTGTATATTCAGCTTCTTCATATTCTTTATATAGGCTGATAGATTTGCTAACATCGGTACAAACAAAAACACTTTTAGTATTCAGTTTCTAATGAAGTATCATGGTACTCTGGCATTTAAATGCATTTGCACACTTTTGAAATAAACTGGCAAATAAGGATCTCAAAAGATCTCAAAATGTCATGGTGCTGAACAGCCGAATAAGTCAAAAATAGAGGAATGATTAGCTTGAATACCTGCATTATGAGCTCCATTTTCACTGCGTGCAAGTTTAGCTGTTTGGTCAAAAGCTCTGAAGAACGTGCTCGTTTCGCCCCGATCATGGCTTTGCTCTACAGGTGAGCGGAGCGACACCTCTTTATAGTCAGTGGACAGAGAGGCAAGTTTTTCTTGCCTCATTGATTGGTTAAAAAGGTGTATACTGTAGTTACAGTTATGGATGTCCGCCTCCAAAACTGAGGACTGAAAAAAATGACATTCTTACTAAGTGTCTTTGTCTTGTTTTGTAGTACAAAATCTAAACATCGGGTGAGAGAAATAAACTTCAATTAAGGTTGACCCAAGTACCTAATTCATGTTTTTTTCTCACCCCATGGACAGATTTTTTTCTTAATTCTTATATTATTTAAGACCAAATATCTCAGGTCACTTTTCTTGTCAAGTAATGTATTTTGATTTAAGAATGTTAAGATATTATCAGGGCTATTGTGCACTCTGCCTTTAGGTGGGGCCGGCCCAAACACAAATAAAGAGAAACCTTATCCTTCCTCTCTCCATGGACATACTAATAGTGGTGTATTACTAAAAAAGTACCCATAGGGTCATTCTCACGAGACCACTGAAACCATATGGCAGTAATGATTTTAGGTAATAATAAAAACATATCATTTGCTACACAATAAATGACCATAATAAACATAGGAATAAATTAGGTATTTTTTTAGCTTTTCTGGTGAAATTCTCATTACGTGCCCTGATTTGTCTTACTGCACTATTTGTTGTAATTTAAATAGAGCCAAATAAAATATTCTGAAAAACTAAACAAAACTGGGATATTGAAAAGTATTCAAGTGCAATACAAGTGAAGAATTAGTGAAACACACAAACACATAGAGTCCCTCAGGCTCTCCTTCACTCGCTCAACAGTCTTTAGGTCACATACACAGAGACCTTGCACACCGAGCCTCTCCTTCTCACACGCTCATCACCACATGAACACTGCAAACATATACAATATATCAAAAACATGGCATATAAAATATCTGCTTATGGGATGATACAGGATTTATCATCAGTTTTACTCTGGCACATGGTTTGATTGGAGGTGAAGAATGAACGTGAAAAATATTGCGTGCCCTTTTGTGAGAGTACCAGTAGGTGTCGCTCATGCTCTGAAACTCAGTAGTTTGATCGGATGTAATTAGTACAGTCAGAGAGAGAGTTGAGGTATGACTTTTACTTAAACATGATGTTTTTGAAGTTTTTTTTTGTTGTAGTGGTGGGCATAGATTAATTTTTTTAATCTAGATTAATCTAGATTAATTTGGAATTAATCTAGATTAATCTTGGAATTAATCTAGATTAATCTAGATTAAAATGGCTCATTTGAATTCTGCCGAAGGCATTCAGAATATGTGTGTTACCCAAATAATGACTAAAAGTAAGTCTTTGAGAACGGGTTTCTCAAGCCAGGTGGCGCATTAGACCAGGGGCTCATCTCCTGTTTCCAAAATGCATCACAAACTACTTGAGAAAGCTGTTCTACTATGATAATTTGTGATGAAAATTAAATTATGTTCAATAAGATGTACTTGTGTTTACTTCCGCATTAGCTAAGGGATGCTTTGTGTTTAGGTGGTACTTGAGACTGGAAGAGCTCCTACAGTACATTTACATTTAAATTCAGTCATTTAGCAGACGCTTTATCCAAAGCGACTTACAAAGAGTTAGGGAGCAACAGCGATATGTCATACAGGAGCCATAATACATTAGGTGCCAATACAAAGTTATTGGTTTCAACTAAAGCTAGACCACTACCTGTTGAGAGAAAGTTTTTTTTTTTAAACTAACTGTATGTAACCAACGTACAGTAAAATTCGTACAGTAAACCAATTCCACATTGCACAATGTGCAAACAACCTTAGTCTTGTCGAGGTTTCCATTGGGAAGCGTCTTAAAAATAAATGTTCCCTGAAGCAAACCGGCGGCTTCATAGCTGCATCCATGTTAGCACGTCACGTTTGATGTGGTCATTTCACAGTAACGTTATGTTGTGTTCAGACCAAACACGAGTGATTTCATGTTAAGTCAATGCAAAGAGGCGATAGACCTACTTGCTGCGCGAATCGCGCGAATGAAGCCCTGCTTATGAGATGATGAGGCGGCGAGAATGACGCGAATCACGCGAGTTGAAAAATCTCGTTCTCTTCCCCTACAGTGTAATAATCTATGTATACATCCGCGCTAAAAATATCAAAGTGAAAGTCATCATAGCTTGTGTAGTATAGACCCAGCTCCCAACCCAACTTTGAGAATAGATTAACGGCGACATTTTTTTATCGCGCGATAAGAGTCTCACTGCGTTAACGCCGTTAACGGCCCACCACTAAATATATAATATTTTTACTGCTTAATACTAACAGATACTAGTCCATATCACAAATTTAAGTGTACTGATATACTTTTTTAATCATCCAAACTATGTGACGAGACGTTGTTCCCTCATGCCACAACACGTATCGTCCTCTGCTGCAGTCGTGAGAGGGTCTCACGCTCTTCAAACATGAGGTAAATAAATCCTGCACGCCGCCTTCCTTTTATACTGGACATCCGGGGGCGGACACCGGCATGCAAATTTCATTCGGCAAATTTTATTGGGCTTTTCTATAGTAGTTAGAGTTGATTGGTTCTCAAGGGCGAACCCCATCTGTCGGCTCGACACAACGTCTCGTTCCCTCCATCAGGGAACTGAGGTTACAGACGTAACCAAGACGTTCAACTGTAATAAACTATGTCATTTCATTGTGAAATGTTTTGTTTTGCACTTCTGGTGCACTGAATACATTTAGAATGTAACATGTTAAAAAAGCAAAAACAATTGCCGAATGAAATAGCAATTTGTTCATTTTTCCATATTGCACAGCCCTAGTTGGATCCTAATGAATAAATGGTGCTAAGCTTAACACTAACATAGGGGCGGCGCACGCTAGAGCGATTAAGTACCCGCACTGAGATGGAACAGATGTGTATAACTCATCTAAGTTGAGGGAAGAACTAGTGGCATGTGTAAAAACTGCTGTTTTCCTTTAAAAGAAGAGATGAACAAATTTGTTGATGAGTGTGCCTCATATTTCTTCTCCTGATTATCATTGGTTTCTGTGCTTTAGAATTCCAAAGAAAAATCATGGAGATGCTTGTTGAAATTCGGGAAGACGTTCGCAAATTAAAGCAAAGTTCCGGGGTGCTGAAATGCATACTGACTCAAGGATTCCTCCCCAGGCCTCAACTGTTGAGGAACTTAATGTCCTTGATAAATCCCTTAACTGCTTGGAGGAAAAGCAGAGACTGGTCAGATCATACCTGTTCATATCTGCATAACACAATTTTTATTATGTGCACTGTTGAGACATACTGAACACTGTTAACTTTTTTCATGGTTTAACTAAAATACTTTACATCTAATTTCAGATTAATAGCTTGTCCTGTATTGGAGGGATGCACTTAAAGGATAATGTCAAGAGGGTCATGGAGAAGTACGTTGATATATATTAGCAGTAATTGGCAGAATCATCTGTTATTAAATCTGCTACTTGTTGTCACAGACAAGTTGATAAGTTAACTATCTATTATTACACAACAGTTCTGTCTGGTTCTGGGATCTGATTGGCTGAGAGCCATGCAATATTCCACCAGTATCATTACGGGAACCAGTTCACCGTTATTATCACTCCGCCACTAAGCACTAAACTGAAAGTTAAACACACTGCTCATTAAGACATTTACCGCCACCGTGTTGCAGTTTTTATTTCTTGTGTGGGGAATTATTTCATATATAAAAAGTAATTTCAATACATCTTGATAAACAGTTCACCCCAATAATGCATAAAAATGAAATATGAATAAGAATATTGTTTATCAAACTATAAAGTATATTCTCTAAAACTACTTTTTATAATGTCTGCTTTTCTTTAAAAAGTTCTTTAAAAAAAAAGATCCTGTTCTAGATAAGAACCTGCATGTTCTAGGTTCCCAACCTTAATTAAAGGGATGAAGCTTAAACAAACTCAACTGGCTCAATGTGTCATGTATAATCAATTATTCCTCTTGTATCCACAGGTTGATGACAAATGAGGTGATGGGGGAGTTTTTAATATGGGGGGGGGGAAGGGGAAACTTGCCTTCACCAAGCTCCACCTGTATGCCGTTGTCACAGGTAAAAATAAAGAATGAAAATATTAGTTCCACATCATTGTGACATTGAGGGTTGTTTAGTTTAAATTCTGTTATTTCAGTGAAAACCAGTAATTACGTGTTGTAGTCAAGCTGTGATCTGCTACCTTCAAAAAATGTCACATCACATTTCAGAAACTGTGGTATCCTTCTAGTCGTGTTATGCAGTTGTCACACAGAAATAAATCAAACGTCCTACATACACTTGTTGATTGGCAGGTCATTCCTGTAGACAGCATAACTGAAATGCATCAAAAGCTGTGAAACACAGTAATTTTGATGAGTTGCAGCAATTACCTGCAGGAATGTTTAATGTTCATGCCTTCTAAAGCTACAGAAGACATTTTTCCCAAGAAACTGGTTGAAAGTCTCTTACTATCCTGGTAGCACTCAATGATCTAAGTGGTCTAAATATATTCTGTGGATTCTCATATTTTTTACAGAGGTGTCCAGAAAAACATCAAAGGAGACGGAGGCAAACATTGGAGCGGCCATCGCCTTTTGTTTAAAATATGCACCAGACAGGGTTGGTGGAGGTGGCAGGAAAAGAAATATTCAGTTTTAGTTTAATTTATTTATATTTACATGCTGTTCGATTGTAGATTGTTACTTATCTAGTTGTATTTTAAAAAATGTTGTTCCAAACATTTTTTCTAAACATGTGATATATTTGTAAAACTTGTTTTAAAAAATTAAATATTTTTTTTAATCCAGTTCATCTCTTTGTCATTTTTCTGATAAAAACACCAACAATGTGTGGATTCCAGTTTCATCTTAAGTTAAACTGTATCTTTGCTAATGTTTTAAAATTAATAACTTGTCCGATTTTATCGTTTTCTCACATGATTGCTTTATTTTACAACAAAAACAGCATCTGACATCTGTCCTTGGTTTTTGATAGGTACTGATTTTGATTTGGGACAAAGACTTTTTCAGAGGTCGAGCTTAATTTTAAGGACACTGTTTCCTTTTCAGATCAACCAACTGCAGTGCACCTGGTCCAAAATGGGATTCTGATGTTGACCGAATTGGCAACGTTGAAGTCAGAACCCAACGTCAACCCGATTTTTACTTACAACCAAAATTTAACATTTAACCAACGTTGGAGATTGACGTCAGTTTGACGTTGGGTTCTGACGTCAACCCGATTTTCATTTTCAACTAAAATGCAACATTAATCCAACGTTGGAGATTGACGTCAGTTTGATGTTGGGTTCTGACGTCAACCCGATTTTCATTTTCAACTAAAATGCAACGTCGATCCAACGTCGGAGTCCAATGTCATTCTGACGTTATATGACGTCCGGTGCCTGCTGGGTGGTGGCTCATAGACGGGAGGGAAATATAATATATAGAATATGGGTGTTCGTGGGATTTAACTTAATTCACATGTTTGCTTAATTTGCTTGCTTGATGTAATTTTAGATTAGTCGGGTGCGTCCAGACGTTGCTAGTGAGCATGTGTGAGTGGGTGTCTTGCACGTGAAAGGTAATGTTATGATTTCCTTACCGGGTTGAGCGACTTACTCTGGGAGTAGTGGGGAGGGAGCAAACGAAAATGTCTATTTGTTTTTCAGAAGTTGCCAGCTGCTGTTTTGCTGTGGTTAAAATACCGTTTCCTGGTTGAGACGCGGAATTCTCTCGTTGCATGAGTGCTCGTTATTGCATTGCACGCTCGTGATTGCATGGAATGCTCGCGATTGCTTTGAACGATTGCCTTGAACGTCTGTACAACGCACACGTTGGATACGCTCTAAACCCGTGGCCGTTGACTCTGGTGCTACCGGGGTTCGCTCATGTCGCTGGCGTAATTTTATTTGATTTGAGTTTTTCATTGTTTGTGTATTTTGTTTAATGTGTGTGTAATCGAATGAAATTTAAATTCGTTTCGTTACACTGTTTTTTTGTATTATTATTATTAGGTATTGTTTATTTACCAATTTATATTTACTTTGTTCTTCTTTATTTGGGTTGGTTGTAATTCGTTCGTTGTCTTGCTTACATTTATGTCGCTCTATTCCTGAGTTTAGTAATTGTGGTTTATCTGTTCTGTTGCTTGAGTGGGTTTAAATTAATTATATCTTTGGGATTGGTTGGTTTGAAGTGTTTTTGATTTATATTTATGTGTTTTCTGAATGGAGTGATGAAATGTGTAAGCAAAGACATAATGTGAAAGGAAAACAACTTTAATTTAGTTTGTGGTGAATTCTTCCTTTGTCAGTACGTTTGGTTCTTTTGGGTGTATCTGGCAGCAGTGTATGGGTGCTGGCCCAGGGGAACCGTCTAGACGAAGCCCATTGGAATGATTCCTTCACATGGATTAAATTTATCATTGATGTTGAGCTCCTGGAGTTTTCTTAGTAACTTTAATAAATGGATTTTTAGTCTGTGGTTTTGTCTCTGCTTGTCCTATTCATTTGGTTGAAAACCTGTAATTGGGGAGGCTCGGAACTTAGGGTCTGAGTGTAAGTTAATGATCGTGCTTCGGTCACAAGTGGCGTAGTCGGCAGGGTACTCGAAGTGACTAGCAGAGACTGACCAAAAACAGAATTTTTTTCATTTTATTTTGTGGTGCGTTTCTGTTACAGCAAAACAGCAGCTGGTAAGATGCAGACAGGAGTATGGTAGTGGAGGAAACTCTGGTTAAGTGGTAAGGGTTTTGTTTTCTCTTTTTTTGTTTTTGGTGGGAAGCTTGTAGACATGGAGGTTGAATTGGAGGAGTTGCGAAGACAGGTGCAGTCATTGAGGGGAGAAAATGAGCGGTTGCACCAACAGCAAGCAGGCCAGGCGATGGGAGCTGCGGGCCCCTCAACTGTGAATGTTCTACCTGCCCTAGCCCCATAGTTGAACGAGTGGTCTATGTCCCTAGGGAACGGAGGGGCCGTATGTTTAGCGGTAGAGGGGAAGACAATGTGTTTGAGTGGGTGGAGGAGATACACTTTGCTTACTGGTTCGACATCTACCTCTGGTTGAACAGACCTTATTTGTTTTAGATCATTTAGAGGGCCTGCCAAGAATGAGATTAAGTATAGGGCAAGGGAAGATAGGGAAACACCAGAACAGGTGTTTCAATCTTGAAGGAACTTTATGGGAGTTCACAGTCCTATATTGCCCTGTACCAAAACTTCTTTCCCGTAAGCAGCTTGAGGGCGAGTCTTTGCAAGAGTATTCCC
Source organism: Triplophysa tibetana (assembly GCA_008369825.1). Classification (NCBI taxonomy): domain Eukaryota; kingdom Metazoa; phylum Chordata; class Actinopteri; order Cypriniformes; family Nemacheilidae; genus Triplophysa; species Triplophysa tibetana. The sequence continues at coordinate 129,269 of SOYY01000026.1, forward strand.
ATGCCCTTTTTGCACTAATGGATAAAGTTGTACAGCAGGCCCAAGGAGGTATGACTAATTCAGTGGTTTTACTTAGAGACCAGTTTATAGAGCATGTGCTGGATAGTGGCTTACGGCGGGAGCTCAAACGTTTTGTTCGCTTGAACCCTGACTCCACTCTCTTTGATGTTCGTAAAGAAGCCATTAGATGGGTGGAGGAGGGGTTTCATTATGAGATGAGGGAGAGGAGTCATTCGGTCCCTACTTCTTCTGCTCTTCAGTATAGAGTACAGGGACAGAGATTCCTCTGGCCCATCGGACGGTAATGTTTCAGAGCTCACGGAACTGAAGAGAACGATGAGGGCTCAGCAGGAACAACTTAATGAATTGACTCAAAGTTAACGGCAAATACAGTCTCAGAGTGTAGGAAGCCATCCTAGGCGGCTTGGCCCTATAATTTGTAGGCGATGCAATCAGCCTGGTCATATTGCTCGGAATTGTACATTAGGGCAGACTCAGTTTAGAGGTCAGCGGGGTCGTTTATCACATGTCAATGTATTGCCTCCTAATGGGCAGGCGGAAAACTGCAACCCTCTGAACTGAGGAGCCACAGTTCAGATTGGATAGGGCCTGGCTCAGGGCTCATGCCCTCACTGGTAGCGGACCTTCCACTTTGTTGGGTAAGTACCCCTCCGTCATAGTTAATATGGGTGGGGTTAACGTTCCATGCTTATTGGATACAGGCTCCATGGTAACCACTGTCACAGGGTAAGGAACGTTTGAATGATTGTGGATGGTTGCAGCTTCGGGCTGCTAACGGCCTATCTATCCCTTGGTAGGGTACCTGGAGTTGGATTTTGTTATATGGGTAGACACATTCACAATAAGGGTGTCCTTATTGTAAGAGGACTCCGCAGGTCCTTTCTACATTGGGTTTGCCGGGTCTATTGGGAATGAATGTTATAGGTGAGTGTTTTCAGGAGTTGTTTTTTAATCAACATGGCCCAGAGATATTTGATCTCCCTATAGTTAAAGAAGTTCCAGCATGGACATCAGCAATGCAATATTGCCAGACGGGTTGCTCTCAGAGGTCGGAATTTAGCGGGGGACCAGTACGTGTTAGGGGTAGACATGCGGTCCGCATTCCGGCCAACTCCCTGCAATTTGTCCCAGTTACTTGTGCTGCGCAGTGTGGTTTCCTGTCTATGGCTCTTTATGAGCCTTTGGATAGTGGGAATCCACTTCCATCCGGCTTGTTGGCGTCAGTAGCCCTGGTTCCAGTGAGAGGTGGTATCACTAAAGTCCCTATGGTTAACATAGGTGAACTTGATGTCTTACTGCAACCACGGCAAGTGGTGGGAACATTGTGCCAGGTCCAGCCCATGAGCTGGCCAGGAGGGATTATTGCTACTCGTCCAAGTGCTCGTGATATCAAGATGGCGGCGCGTGAACATCGCGAAGCTCAGCGTCTCTCCAGTTTTAGCATTTATATAGTGTTTTTCCTGCTCATCTCGGGCCTGTTCGTTCAGAACAGGTGCATTCACAACGTACACCCGGCATGAGCTTTTGGATATCGGTTTGCGCATTCCCGGAAGTTATATCAGCAACATTCAACTCGTCCCTGAGATCGTCGAAACACCCGACGCTACGCACCCCACACGGCCGGACGGAAGTGCTCGCCGGCGGCGTCGAGATCGTAAACAAAGGCGGGGAAAGCGCGGAGGGCTAAGAGCTAAGCTAACCCCACACCAGCTCTCTTTACCCAGCATTTTCCTTGCTAATGTACGATCATTAGTGAACAAAATGGATGAGATTCGACTCCGCATCATCAACAACAAAAGACTTTTGAACTGCAATGTCATAATCTTCAAGGAAACATGGCTACACAACGGCATACCGGACAAAGCTATTCAGTTAGCGGGCTACAACACACACCGCGCGGATAGAACGGCAGAGGAATCCGGTAAGACAAGAGGTGGACTGTGCATTTATGTCAATAAAGCTTGGTGCACGAACTCTGTTATTGTCGGGAGACACTGCTCGGCTAACCTTGAGTTTCTCATGGTTAAATGTAGACCGTTTTATCTGCCACGGGAATTCACTTCCACCATTATAACGGCAGCTTATATTCCACTGGATGCTGATGCCAAGCTTGCTATGAAAGAACTTCATGCAGCCATCAGTAAACAACAGACTGCTCAACCGGAGGCTGCATTTATTGTTGCGGGAGATTTAATCACTCTAACTTAAAGACAGTGCTCCCTAAATTCACCAGCATGTTTCCTGCCACACAAGAGGAAACAAAACTTTGGATCATGTCTACACAAACATGGCTGAAGCTTACGCCGCGACACCCCTCCCCCACCTGGGTCAATCTGATCACCTTTCTTTGTTCCTCACCCCCAAGTACTCACCTCTCATTAATCGTGTGAAGCCATCAGTGAAGACCATCAAGGTGTGGCCTGCGGGGGCAGACTTCACACTCCAGGAAAGGTTTCTACACACAGACTGGAGTATGTTTGCTTCTCAGGCAACCAGTGGCTCTCACACGGACATAGACAGCTACACCTCCTCTGTAGTGGACTACATCAATACCACCATTGATAGTGTCACAACTCCGAAGCAGATCACCATATACCCCAATCACAAACCATGGATGAACAAGGAAGTGCGCCTCCTGTTGAAAGCACGCAACACTGCCTTCAGATCAGGTGATGAACATGCCTACAGTACTTCCAGGGCAAATCTGAAGAGGGGCATCAGAAAGGCCAAGCACTGCTACAAGTTGAAGCTAGAGGAGCACTTTTCCAATTCTGACCCTCGACGCATGTGGCAGGGCATCCAGGCCATAAGTGACTACAAACCCAACCACTCCATCCCCATAACCACAGATGCCGCCTTCCTGAGGGAGCTTAATGACTTTTATGCACGCTTTGAGAGAGACAATAAGGAACCCGCCACCAGGCTCACACCTTCTACTAACCACCCAATCATCACACTAAATTCCACAGATGTTTTCACTGCACTAAGCCGGATAAATGCGCGCAAAGCTGCTGGCCCAGATGGCATCCCTGGTCGTGTACTCAGGGCATGTGCGGAGCAGCTAGCTGGGGTCTTCACGGACATCTTCAACCTGTCCCTTGCCCAAGCAGTGGTTCCAGCATGTTTTAAATCCACCTCCATTGTGCCCATCCCAATTATTTCCAGCCCGACATGCCTGAATGACTACCGCCCTGTAGCACTCACACCCATTGTTATGAAGTGCTTCGAGCGGCTGGTCCTGTCACACCTAAAAGACTCTCTACCATCCACACTGGACCCATTAGTGTGGAACAGAGTGCGGTTTGAATGAAAAATCGCAAATGTGAAAGCTGTCAAGTGAACCTTAGTGCGCACCTGGCTACCGAACCCGAGACTACCTGTTATGAGAAAGGGCTAGTGCTGTTTTTTCATTTGTCTGTCAGGTATTCGCAGAAGAGTTTGGTTTTAAGTAGTTTTTTGAAAGTTGTTAGAGATCTGGTTGACTGGACCGGATTAGGAAGAATGTTCCACCATGAAGAAGTTGTGAATGAGAATGAGCAGGAGAGCGATTCACTGCCCTTATGGGAGGTAATACAAGACGCCGCTTATTGGTGAACGCTGGTATCTTGATGGGGTGTAGGAGTGCAGGAGGGTGTGATTGTAAGCCGGTGCAGATCAAGTGATGATCCTGTAGGCAAGCATTAGTGCCTTAAATCTGATACGCGCTTCGACCGGTAGCCAGTGGAGAGAGATGAAAAGGGATGTCATATGTAGTGACTGGATCATTGAGAGAAAATGATCTACCTTTTGTCCTGGTTTCTAGATAACATCATCAAAAGACCATAGCAAACCGGGCTCCATGGGGTCTGGTTTTAGGGTTTAAACTCTCAAAGATATTGTGATAACCATTTGGTTTCCCTGTAGGATACTTTCGACTCATAGGCTTCAAAGCACTAGTGATAAGTCTGTGTCTCATCTCTAACTTAACATCTGAGGCTAACCAGAGGAACTTATGTGATATAAACTATCCTTTCTGTAAATCTATCTAAAGGTCTAGGTTGTGTGTTTGCGCTCGTGCTATTTCATATACTCTGTAACTGTTAGATATGCAAGTTTTGATTCAGGGTTCATTTGATGTATTCATACGTTGGGAGGATTCACAGTTCAATGCCTTGCATGTTTCATATGTAACTACACATCTTTGAATTCCCTATATGATGAGCTATGTTATAAAAACATAGCATGCATCATACTTTGTCCATAACTAAGTTTAGGTATTAAATGCAAACTGACCATACTGTCAGAGCCATGCAAATGAGGCCCCATGAGAAACAAAGGAACCTTCTTAGGCCCCTTTATCACTTTCATGGCATTGGCCCGCAGACAATCTGGGGGCAGGGCAGGTATGCATTAAAAACACCATCACCGATCCACTTCGATTAGTTTTTTGGCTCTTTTTTGAATCGGAAGGGAAAAGAAAGAGGACGAGAAGGACACTCCAACGGACATCCTCGCTCGGGGCTCCCCTCTGGGGAGTCCGTTTAGGCCATGGATCTTTGGACTCTGAACCCAAACTCAACGTTTCAACAGAACTGAAACCATTCAGGATATTGGTCCAACAACGAGATTGCAAGTATCCGTTTCTAAATATAGAGTAGCTGCGTTAAGAGCGTGCCTCTTTGTTAAAGATGATTATATTGGTTTTCAGACATGTTTAACCTGCCTCGCGGCCATGCCCTTTCACTCTCTCTCTCTCATTCTCACTCTCTCTCTCTCTCTCTCTCTCTCTGTGCTTCCTAGCGCGTTTGTGTTTCATGTATTTGTTTTTCGTCATTATGTTTACCATGTAGAGTAGAGTTTAATAAAAAAACCATAAAGGCATGTGTGATTGGTTCTCTGTGTTCACGCTCACAAACTTGGTCACTTAAACTGTCTTTCGATCTATGCTCCCTCTGCTCTTAATTCATTTTGGTAAAGTCATGTTACTTATGGTCATGAGATAACGTTAGTGTATAAAATCATTGATACATTTAATGGACGAAACATATGGGATTTTTATCACTATACTGCTAATCAGAATGGTAAATTATGTATGTGTAATGAAGATATTTTACATATTTGCCTTTGAGCTAAACTAATTCCTTGACTGAAATTGACGTTTTAAATAACTCATTTCATGGATGTGATCTTGATAGATCTGGTGGAGAATAGGGATGCTCCGATCCGATATTTGTATCGGAAATCGGCGTCGATAACTGAATAAAATTCTAGACCGTGTATCGGTGAAAAAATTGCACCGATACCCGATCTAGCTGACATAAAATTTCTGCTTGGCGATGTAAAAGTTCATGGAGACACCGGCGCTTAAACTCTCTCATGGCTGTGCTTTGCGAAGTGTGTGACAGCAATACAATTGATTAAAAATGTGAGTGTATATATAAAAAGAATAAGAGCAAAATAAAAATAAAAATAAATTAGACATAGAAGTGCAGTTGATGTAAAGCAGCACAGTGCTCAGGTTGTGAATGCACAGCTAAACAAGTGTGTTTTTAATCTGGATTTAAAGTAGCTACTGTTGGTGAATGTCTGATGTCATCTGGAAGCAGATTTCAGCTACGTAATGAATAAACGCTGACTCGCCCTGTTTTGAGTGAACCCTTGTTATCTCTAACTGACTTGATCCTGATGATCTGAGAAGTCTGATTGGTTTATATTCAATGAGCATATCTGAGATGTATTTGGGTCCTAGACCATTGAGTGATTTATAGACAATTAATAATACTTTGAAGTTGATTCTAAAAGTAACTGGTAACCAGTGTAAGGACCTGAAGATTGGAGTGATATGCTCTGATGTTTTGGTTCTGGTCAGAATCCTGGCAGCAGCGTTCTGTATGAGCTGCAGCTGTCTGATGGTCTTTTTGGAAGACCTGTAAGGAGTCCATTACAGTAATCCACCCTGCTGGTGATGAAAGCATGAACTAGTTTCTCTAAATCTTGGCTTGAGACAAAACATCTGATTCTGGCTATGTTTCTGAGATGGTAGTAGGCTGATTTGCTTATTGCTTTGACATGACTGCTGAAACTAAGGTCAGACTCCAAAATGACCTCAAGATTTTTTACCTTGCTTTGTGTCTTTAGACCTCTTAAGTCAATGTATGTGTTTACCTTGTTAGTTTCATCCTTGTTACCAAAAACAATGACTTCAGTTTTGTTTTTATTTAACTGAAGGAGTTTTGACACATCCATCTGTTAATTTCATCAATGCATTGGCAAAGAGAGTCAATAGGCCTGTAGTCATTGGGTGAGAGGGCTAGGTAGATCTGAGTGTCGTCTGCATAGCTGTGTTAGGCAATTTGGGAGGCAAAAAGGCAACCTTTTCAATGATCTTTCCTATGAAAGGAAGATTTGATATTGGTCTGTAGTTAGAAAGTAAGGTTTTGTATAGATTGCCCTTTTTTAATAGAGGTTTGACAACTGCACTTTTTAAGGACTCTTTTTAAAGACTGAGAGCAGTGAGGTATACTGCTTCCAAACAGTTAAAGACTACAGCACTACAACTATCATCTAACCAAGTTTCATTTAGAAACATTAAGTCCAGTTTGTTACTGGTGATGGGGTCATTGACCAAAATAGATTTATTTTTTAGTGAATGGATGTTTAAAAGTGCTGTGACGGGGTAAGAGAATATGACAGACACAACTGGTAAGGCAGAGCAACCCCAGTGGGAAATTTATTACAAAACATAAAAGAATGTCCAAAACTGTAATGTCTGGGGTGCTCGTGGTGTGCTGTTGTCTGATCCGTGCTCGTGCAGTCTGGTGTCCTGTGTTTCTCTCGCTGAGAGAGAGAGAGACCGAAAATCGGCTGGAAATAAGTAGGTCAAAGACCGATTGTAAACACCTGTCTGTAATTACAGTGATTGGCGAGAAGAGGATAAAAGCCAGCACGAGGAGAGATTCGGGACAGAGAGTTTGGCTGCGTACGAGACGGCGTCTAACAGAGAAGGACCGAAACCGAAAGACTCCGCATGTGTCAATAGGACACACTTAAATATTATTTACTTTTACTTTATGTTTTGCCTTTTACTAAATAAAATATACTTACCAGCCACGCAGACCCTGTCTCCTTCCTTCCATGACAAAGAACCACAAGACATTGGTGCCGAAACCCGGGAAGGTAGGAAAAGGCGCGCCATGCAGAATCCGCCAAACTCAAGTTTACACAATGAAATGGCGCTCACATTAACTAAATAGAGAAGTTACCATCGGCATTAATAGACGGCATAGATGACGTCTCGTTAGCTCCGCTGCTGCTTGTTCACTTGTTGTTGCTGTGTCACTAAGTAGTAGTGTATCAAACACGCGACAGTCCTGCAAATGAATTGCGTGCTGTGTGGCCAAATGTTTCTGCATATTGGATGTAGTTCCTCCATTTGCCGAAATTAAACTTTTACAGCTGTTGCAAATGACCGCATTTGCGTCTTTTCTAGTGAAATATAACCACGCTTTAGATCGCTTCTGCCTCGATGACATGTTTGCTGCGTACCAAAACAACGCAGCGCGTGTGTGAGGTCATGATGATGACACATTTGCAACGAGCGGAATCATTAAGCAGATACGCTAACGGTTCCAAGAATTGATTCACTGGGCACCGGTTCTAAAGAAGAACCGGTTCACGGTTCCCATCCCTAGCCCCGGGAAAAGCTTTTTCAGGCTAACCCGATGGCAGGACACTTAGGGCATACCGCAACACTGAATCACGTAACGGCCCGTTTTTCTCATGGATCAAGGCACGACGTTCATGTTACGGACGATCCGCGAACTGTACGGGTTGTTGAGGGTGAAAACGATCCGGACCAGCGTCTATCACCCACAAACGAACAGACTGGTCGAACGTTTTAACCGTACTTTAAAAAACTTCCAAGATCCGAAAGTTCGTTCACGAGGACGGAAAAAATTGGGATAATTGGCTGGAGCACTTGTTTTTGCCATGCGCGGATTCCCCAAGACTCCACAGGGTTTTCCCCTTCGAGTTGCTCTATGGACGTCAACCCCGTGGGGTGTTAGATGTCCTAAGGGAAACTTGGGAGGACGGACCTACCACTAGCAAGAACGAAATTCAGTATGTAACGCGGCTCTCTATGGAGAATTTCTTACATGCCCAGGACAGACAAAGCCGACAATATAATAGGGGCGCCAGATTACGTCAATTTACACCGGGAGAGAAGGTCCTCGTATTGCTCCCAACATCCAGCTCAAAATTACTCGCCAAGTGGGAAGGACCCTTTGTGGTTACACGACGAGTGGGGGATCTCAATTATGAGGTGGTAAGACCAGACAGAAACAGCACATCAATTATACCACCTCAACCTCCTTAAAAATGGAATGAGGCGGACGCAGTGATGCTGGCCAAGGTGGTAGGAAGGGAGGATGATCTCGGGCCAGAGGTGGGAAGGAAAACTCATCTGAACACTCTGGCCCCTGGGGGATCATCTTTCGCCATCCAAGATCACTGATGTTGCCAGGTTGCAGGCTCGTTTTGCCGATGTGTTCTCGCCTCTAACTGGCCGCACTACGCTCATAGAGCACCATATTGAGACCACACCGGGAGTGGTTGTACGTGGCCGGCCGTATCGTTTACCTTAACACAAGAAAAAAGTGGTTCAGGAAGAATTATACGCTATGGTGGATATGGGAGTAACAGAGGAGTCCAACGGTGACTGGGCCTGAAAGTTTTTGTTCCCAAAACTGACGGCTTGGTCCGATTCTGTGTGGACTATCGCAAGGTGAATGCTGTGTCGAAGTTCGATGCATATCCAATGCCGCGGATTGACGAACTGCTTGATCGGCTTGATCAGCTTTCACTACTCCGTTTGGATTACAGCAATTTGTCAAACTTCCATTCGGCTTATTCCGAGCCCAGCAACCTTTCAGCGTCTGATGGACCGTATCCTACGTCTACATGCGGCATATGCCGCTTCTTACTTGGATGACATTGTCATTTATAGTAATGATTGGCAGCGGCATATGCAGCACCTAAATGTGGTATTGAGTTCGCTGAGAGGAGCGGGGCTCACGGCTAACCCAAAGAAGTGTGGTCAGGTATCTGGGCTTCCACTTGGGTCACGGGCAGGTGCGTCCCCAAATAGACAAAACAGCAGCAATTGCAACCTACCCGAAACCCAACTACATTAAGGAGTTGAGGCAATTCCTGGGGTTAGCAAGTTATTACAGAAGGTTTGTGCCGGCCTATTCAACCCTCACCAGCCCCCTGACAGAACCTCATTAAAAAGTTGGTACCAGATCCCGTCCGATGATCGAAGCCATGCCAGCAGGCTTTCACCCAAGTTAAGGCTGCTCTGTGTGGTGGCCCGCTATTGGACGCTCATGATTTCTCTCTCCCCTTTCTTTTACAGACGGACGCATCGGACAGGGGGCTAGGAGCGGTCCTGTCCCAGGAGGTGGAGGGGGCAGAGCGGCCGGTGCTGTACGTCAGTATTGAGAAGGAATGCCTGGAATACCAACCTATTAGCCAAACCTACATCTAAGCCTCAGAACATCGTAGAGATAGGGGTGTTGGTTCATTTCACCCTAGTGAGTGCCCAGTTCCACGGTTTGACATAGAGCATCACTCTCATTTTCTTCAGAAAATGTACATTTCTAGTTCTTCTTATAATTTATCCTAATGAAAAATAATAAAGTTTGGAGAAAAGAGGGTGAATATTGGATAAAAGAAAGGAATTGATGTCAGAGAAGGGAAGTTGGAGGTTAGAGCGCGATGAAAATGGCATAAACTTGTGGAGCGTGTGTTAGTGTTTAAATTTTGGGTTGCCATAATGGAATTAGTATCTAGTCAAGTGAACCTTGTGGATATTACGTCACAAATCATTGGATATGTATTCAGAGTAAGGAGAGCTTAAAGACGAACCGATGACACTCCTCTGCAAACGGTGGCATGACACAAACGGTTAGAAGATTTTTTTCCCTTCGTTTTGGAGTTGTCAAATGTCCACATTGAATGTCTGAAAAGTCCAAAGATAAGAAGTTTGAAGAAAATGACTCAGTGGCAAGTTTAGGACGTCCACTTCCTTAGTCTTCAATGCTGGCAGTTACCAGTTTGGAATACAATGACAATTTTTGGATATAATGATGATTCCTACATGCATGCCATTTATTTTAAACATGACTAATGTTGAATCAATACTAAGGTTTCACAGGGTACTTACATGGTTACTTCTCGGGAACGGTCCACTCAATAAAAAGTCTAATTGTTAGGGTTATAGTTGTTTACAATCCGTGTGGGTACATGATCATTTCATAGGGACTTTTCACTTAAATTGTGAAATATTACATGTTAATTCCACAGGAACTATCCACTTTAGAGTAATTTAACAATTGAATGAAATTTGTATTCTGCGTAAGTTAAGTGGACTACCAAAAAAAAGTAGTAATTAAAAAAGTTTATTAACATATTTGACACTCAACAATGTAACAGACTCTAAAGTAAAACTTCTGCACAAGGTCCTTTGAACATCCTCAAATAAAAAATAGAAAAAAAACTTTTGTTTTGAAATCAAACAAGAGTTGAAATGAATAATGAATTATCAAATTTAAACATAATGAAATGGGCAACTTTTCATTTGTGTATCTTTCTGTCTTAACCTATATGTTAATTGCAGAAGTTTAAGCTCTTTTTTGGCATTTCCAATGTCGACCTGAAGTCTGATGTCAGTGACTGCAAGCACCGTTTTGCAAAGTCGAGGAGTTTCTGCTCCTTGGCTCTGAACTTTGAGATGGTTCGGTAAAACTCTGGATCAACAAGCTCTATTTCAGCCACGAAAGCTGTTAATGCGAGTGTATTTCTGTCAACCCCAACTTTGGTGCATGCCTTACTGATGCTTCCTTCTTCTTTGAAGGCACAAAAAACTTTATTGTACCATTTCAGTACATCGGGTTCTGGGGTTGTTGCTCTAGAAAGAAAAAAACTTGTGGCGGGCAGAGTAACGGAACAGATACAGAAGGCTGATACAAGCCTCATAGAGTGATTTATTCACAAGTAAGTGAGAGCAAGTGAAATGCACAGTGAGGAAACAGCAATCGTGCGAGGCGGTAGAGTGTTCTCCGAGGTATGTAGACATGATGGTGAGTGGGTCAGTCATCAGCTGTCGGTATCTGCGATAACAAAGAGACATGAAGTCTCTCTGCGTGTTGCGAGACGAAGCTCATCAGGAACTCTGTTCTTCTGTTTTTTTGCTGGCCAGTGACGAGGATCAGCTGCTGACGACCTACAGGTGTGTCGTGTTAATTGTTTTTTCAATTTTTGTGCACAATTCTTTCTGTTCACCATAGGTTTGGGTGATATCCCAAAAACTCAACAAAACAAGAATAATGAAACTCTCAATTATCTTATTATTAAAAAAAGTCGACATATTGTATAGGGAACAACAGTCCGTTTGTGAAAGCACATTTTCATCTGCAACCCTTAAACCTACACTACTACATTCATTAACTCTCTTGTTCTACCGTTCCTATACAGCAGCCCTTTTCAAAGTCTGAGAATTAGTTCCGAACCCGTCAATCCGGAAGTAATTTTTAATTCATGTAATACATACAGATTCAGATTATTTTTTTTTCGTTTAAGGAATTTTAAACAAATTGGAAATGAAGATGGTAGCCTGTGTTTTCTATGTAAAAAACATTAATCTAGTCCATAACAACAAAAATTGTTGTTATGATGCAACATTACGCAGCGTATTAATGTTTCTATATGTGTGGAGAGAAGCCACAAGCAATAAGAAAAGTTACAGGAGGTTTAATGTTTGCAGAATTTTACACTTTATATTGAATGGACAGAAAATTTTACCAGGTAAAAAAAAACTTTATAACAATCTGCCATCTACCGCCTTGGTCTTCTTCCAACAGTCCAAACGTTCTGGCTTTCCACTAAGCTATTTTAATAAAATACTATAAAGGTTTTATAACCGTGTCTGTAGTTTTCGGGATAACTCAACAGCATAATTTTACCAAAATACTAAACAGCTAAAATGCCACCTGTTACAGTTATCTGAGATTTTAATGGGGTTTTTAATATAATCTATATGTTGTTAATGATGCAAATAAACTACTGAAAGAAACTTAAGGGATAGTTGGCTTTCGGGTGAAATTTTAGAGTGTTTCTGTAGTGGAGAAGGTGGGGCGAGACCGTGGTTCGAGGCCTGTGAGTAATTGTTAATGAGCGCCAGTTGTGCGCGCACCAGTCTCCAATCACGTAGGAGATTGGGAGCATTTAAAGGAACGAGCGACCGGACCCGAACATATTTTACGTTTGTTGTTTATATTTGTATAATGTAAACATGTTATTTTGCCGGCGGTCATCCGTGAGGGGCCGCTGGCTGCTATTATTTATTTTAAAATTTATTTTAAATGCCTGCCGGTTCCCGCTTCCTTCCTTCCCTATCTCGAATCTTTCTACATTGGTGCCGAAGCCCGGGAGGAAGGAGAGACATGCTGTCGGAGAGTCCTATCCGCCGAGTGGCCTCGCGGTGCCGGAGAGTTCGGCCAGTCGCTGCCCGAAGCGGTGGCCCTGGGGAAACGGAAGTGCACAGTGAGGCCATCGTCAAAGCTTCGGTGGAACGGCGACCTTTGCTGCCGCCCCCCTGGGTGGAGGTGGGGTGGCTTTCGTCCAAGCGGGAGCGGGGGAGTTCCTGCCGTCCGCCAGAGGCCGGAGGCTGCGTCCGTCCCCTGAGGGGGTGGAGCAGGGGGCGGAAATGCCGAGTGCGGCCACAGCCTGCCAGAGGCCGGAGCCTGCGTCCGTCTGCCCAAGGGGGAGGACCATGGGACGGGGAAACCCACCGCCGGCCACCAGGGGGCGGACAGTCGAGCAATCCACCGAAGCCCCAGGACCACCGCAAGGCACCGCGAAGGAGAGTACTCTGGCTGGTTGAGGACCGAGCGGCAGCATTTCGGGGAACCGGACTAAAAATTAAGTCGACATTTAAAATTAAGTTTAATATAAACAATAACAGCCGGCGGCCCCTTGCGGACGATCGCCGGCGAAAGAACATAAATACAAATACAAGCTTAAAACATATTCGGGCCCGGTCCTCTCTCATCGACAGTCCAGCCGCTCGTTCCTTTATATGCTCCCAATCTCCTACGTGATTGGACACCGGTGTGTGCACAGCTGGTGCTCATTCACAATTACTCACAGGGCTCGAATCACGATCTCGCCACGCCTACTCCACCACAGCATCTCAAATACATTATAATCTTTACAGGTGAACTTAATTTGACCTTCTCTAAAGTTAAAAATGCACATGTCCACTGTTCAATGTGTCAGAGACCAGCATGATATGCAATAAGTACTAACAAGGTGATCAGAGAAGCCTTTGGAGGTGATGGCATTACAGTCTAGGCAGGTGTGTTGAGTCCGTACCATTCACAAGGTGTAGGGCAGTTTTGTATTGTGACGATACCTGAATATTACCTGAATATTAATCCAGTCATTGTGCCTCTGCGTGAGCAACACACGCCTGATTTCATCTTAATGGTTGACCTTGCCCCAGCTCATTGAGGTAGCATGATCATGGAACGGCTGCTGGAGGCTGCGTTACCTCAAATAGAAAGCCTCTGAGATCAGTCGTCGTGTAGAGGGTTGTAACATTGTACCCCAGAACGTCAATGACCTGAGGAAAGTTCTTCAAGAACAATGGAAAGCCTCGCCACAGCAGAGAAGAAGTAGAGTTGTGAGCATCATGAGACGTCATTGTCAAGTTATAATTTAGTTATAAACAAGTTATGTAATTTTTTTGTTGTGGTATACCCTGCACTATTGTTAACTTTTGTTTCAATAAATTGGTAGAGATGAAGAAATTGCCATTCCATGCTTCTACCTAAATGTCATACTTTCATGTTACTGTAGCACGAACTTTTTACATGTTCCATATATTTAGTGTGAATAGTGTATGTGAAGCAACAAAAGAGATGAGTATAAAAGGTAAATGCTGGATTTAATTACCACTTATAACTCCATTTTTTGCCAGCAAGATAACTTTAATTATTTTTCAGAGTAAGTGGGGACCATTGGTTTAGAGAATGTTGACATAGGAAAACCACCATACGCCCTGTGCCCCTAAGTATATTACTGATTTTTCTTTATGTAACTGAGTTTTCTTATATTAAAAACTACATTTAAAGTTTCTAAATATTACATTTTGTTCTTATATAAAAACATACATTCAAGATAGTTATAGAAGTTCATGTACTTCCCTGATTTTAACAAAGGCTATGGGCCTCATAGGATGGGCACAAAGCAGATATGGACCTCACACACACACACATGTTCCGCTCACATCCTCAAAGCAGTCAGACAGGCAATATCAAAGCAAACCGATGACCAAGCGCTGAGAAACTTTGTCACATTTGTATTTGCTAGACTGCAGAATGCCTGTTCAGTGGCTGAAACGAGACAGGTCTTTAGTGCACAGTGTACTGTACTGACAACTCCACAGAGCAATGAAAATGCCAAGAAAAGACTGAAAATTCTTGAACATGTAATTACTACACCCCAAGAAGTGAAACTGGATGAAACGGTGGAAATTGGAGACCGGGTAAATTGGGGATTTGAAGACCGAAATACTGCTACTACAATTGTCGGAACCATCCTGAAATCTAAGAAAAAGTTCAGACCAGGAACATTCATCAGAAAAATGCATTGCTCCCTCCAAACAAGGTACACAAGCACATAATTCAACACAACCTTTCAGAAAATCTATTGCTAAACCCTCTGCCACCAATGGATATCAGTCATTCTCAAGAAAAATGGAAGAAAAGAGAGGTAAACCAAATACCAGGGAAATTATCTAAATACTTCTCAGCACCACAGACCATACCAGTTCCACAGAAAACACAAAGGACCCAGAAGTGTAGAAAGTAGCTGGAAAAGATCCAGGCAACAGGTTCAAAATTGAACTATAGACCTGCAGAGAAAGATTTAGAAGTAGAAAATGAGGTTATACTGTCCTTTATTAAATGTAGTATAATGTTTTGAATGTTTACATTAATGTAAATTAATTTAAAACGCAATTGTTAATGCAGGTTGACATACTATGGACAAAACCCTCCAAAAACTTGCTTGTTGCCATTCTGAGGTCCCCTGATGAGAAACTGGAGTTTCTGTTGCATAATAAGGATTTACAAACAGGCCCTGATAAGTGGTTATTTGGAGAGGTATGTCGATCAGGAATAAAATATGAATGCCTAAAAAAAAGAGTAAATATATTTCCCATTTACAAACTGATTGAAATTATAATATACATGTTTGTACTTTCAGACTATTGATTGTGGACAACTCCATGGGCGTTAGTCAACATGTGTCAGGACCCACTCACCTTCGTAATCATACTTTAGATTTAATACTTTCTTATGGTATAAATGTGGACGATGTTAAAATCGTTCAGCAGAGTGAAGACATTTCGGATCATTGTCTGATATTATGTTTGCTTCAATGGCCTACGGCTGCAAATCAAACTCCTTGCTACAAATATGGTAGAACGATTACTTCAACTACCAAAGATGCGTTTCTCGATAATCTGCCTGAATTGTCTAAAATATCTAGCATGAGTAAAAACGTTGACGATTTTGACACTACTATTGAAAATTTTAACTCTACCTTCTCGGAAATATTAGACATAGTTGCTCCTCTGAGTTTAAAGAAAATTAAAATAGCAGCCCAACACCGTGGTATAATGAACACACTCAGACTCTAAAGAAAGCGTCCTGGAAAATGGAGCGCAACTTTAAGAAAACTAATTTAGAGGTATTTCGTATAGCATGGAAGGATAGTACTCGAAAATACAGGAATGCCATAAAAACGTCTAGATCCGCCTACTTTTCATCACTAATAGAGGAAAACCATCACAACCCTAGGTTTTTATTTAACACAGTGGCTAAATTAACAAAAAATAAGTCGTCAGCAACGTCAGATTCTGATTATCAGCATAACAGTGATGAATTTATGAACTACTTCACTAGTAAAATCCAAGATATAAGAGAAAAAATTATAACAATGCAACCTGTAGTGAAACCCGCTGAACAAACTAACCTCAGCACCCCAAAGGAGAAATTGCAATTATTTTCAACAGTAGATCACGATGAACTGTCTAAAATCATTAGATCATCTAAATCAACAACATGCATGCTAGAACCTATACCTACAAAACTACTGAAAGAAATGCTCCCAGAAATTATAGATCCTCTTCTTAGTATTATTAACTCATCTCTGACATTAGGACATGTGCCTAAAGCATTTAAGGTGGCTGTTATAAGGCCTCTTTTAAAAAAACCCAAACTCGACCCTAGAGAACTAGGGAATTACAGGCCTATATCGAATTTACCTTTTAGATCAAAAGTTCTGGAAAAAGTAGTTTCAACTCAATTATGCTCCTTCCTCCAAAGGAATGACATTAATGATGAATTCCAGTCTGGATTTCGAGCATGTCACAGTACAGAGACTGCTTTGATCACAGTTACAAATGATCTGCTTTTAGCGTCTGACCGTGGCTGTATTTCGTTATTGGTGCTGCTAGACCTCAGTGCTGCATTTGACACCATTGACCACAGCATACTTCTACATAAACTCGAAAATTACGTCGGCATTAACGGAATAGCATTGAAATGGTTTAAGTCTTATTTATCTGACCGTTTTCAATTTGTAGTAATAAACAATGAGGTGTCCCGCAAATCACAAGTCCAGTACGGTGTACCACAGGGCTCAGTTTTGGGGCCTCTGCTCTTCGCATTATACATGCTACCTCTAGGAGATATAATAAAGCGACACGGAATTAGCTTTCACTGTTATGCTGATGATACTCAACTTTATATTTCCTCGAAGCCTCATGAAACCCAGCTGTTTCATCGAATAAAGGATTGCATAGTTGACTTAAAAATGTGGATGAGTAACAATTGTTTACTACTAAACTCGGACAAAACAGAAGTGTTACTTACTGGACCGAAAACCGCTATACGTAACAACCAAGAATACTGCTTAACGATTGATGGATGCTCCATAAAATCCTCGTCATCAGCTAAGAATCTTGGCGTTGTATTCAATAGTACTCGGTCATTTGAAAGCCATGTCGCCAACACCTGTTAAATTGCATTTTTCTTCCTTAAGAATATATCTAAACTACGTCATATGCTGTCACTGTCAGATGCAGAGAAATTCATTCATGCATTCATGACATCAAGACTAGATTATTGTAATGCACTTCTAGGTGGATGCCCTGCAGGCCTATTACAAAAACTGCAACTTGTTCAAAACGCGGCAGCTCGAGTTCTTACACGTACAAAAAAGTATGAGCATATAACCCCGGTTCTGTCAACCTTGCACTGGTTACCTATAAAGCATCGCATTAACTTTAAGATCTTGCTTATTACCTATAAAGCCCTTCATGGTCTAGCGCCGCAGTATTTGAATGAACTTCTATTGTATTACAGACCTCCACGTACATTACGCTCTCAGGCGTCCTGTCAGTTGGTAATACCTAGAATTTCAAAATCAAGTGCAGGTGGTAGATCCTTTTCTTATCTAGCGCCTAAACTTTGGAATATTCTTCCCTGCACGGTCCGGGAGGCAGACACACTCTGTCAGTTTAAATCTAGACTAAAGACTCATCTTTTTAATCTTGCATACAATACTCCTCCATAATATTAATCCTCAGAGGATTTAGGCTGCATTATTTAGATCAACCGGAACCAGGAACACATCCAACAACAAATGATGTACTTGTTGCATCAAAGAGTGCAGAACAGTACTCTACTCTCAGCCAGTCTTGTCTCTTTGTTCCAAGGTTACCGCAGGATGCAGTTCATGCCTAGACCTGATGGCAGAGCTGAGAATGGGAAGCGGTGATCTGACAAGAGCTAAGAGGATAGAACTGGATAAAGGACACGACAACTTTGATTTTCCTACAACATTTCAAATGTTATTAGATTGTTAATGATAATCTTAAATCTATCATTTTTTATTTTTATTTAGCCTTGTTGTGCAAGCACTGTTGAGCTTGTGCAGAGGCAGCAGCTTTTGCCAGAGGGGAACTGGAATCCCCTGGTTGGGCCTGGGTTCTCCTGAGGTTTTTTTTCTCGATGGGAGTTTTGGGTTCCTCACCACCGTTTGCATATTGTTTTGCACTATCTGCCTGGCCGGGGGGGCTGCTTTAGAATTCAGAAATTAGACATAATTAATATTGCACATAAGAATTTATAGTCCGTTTAATATTTGACCTGTGGTTCTTTCTCCTTTATCGCCAATGTGTGCATTCACTGTGTGTGTGTGCGTCTATGTCAATGTGTGTGTGTATGTATGTTTGCATATTGTGTGTGTGGAGCATTTGTATGTCTGTCTTTGTTGTTTTCACCTTTTTCTTGTTTTTACAGGTATATGCCTTTAGTTTTTTACTTGTATTCAATATGTCTCATGTTCAGCTGCTTTGTAACAATGAAAATTGTAAAAAGCGCTATATAAATAAAGTTGAGTTGAGATTGTTATCTAAGAGCGCTTCTAAATGCAAAGAATTGATCTGCAAAACTCTACCTACACTGTCATTACACTACTGGTGCAATTATAAACAGCCCAACTGTTCTCTGTGGGAACAGTCCTTAGGGGTAATGGTGTTTATACGGCACAAACTGTATATTTTATTCCCTAAACCTTAAGATCATAGACAAAGTTTTGCAATTTTAGAGTTTCTAAAATTGTCGTTCTGTATGATTTATACTTCTTTTGCTCTTGGGGACATCAATTAAGGTCCCCACGTTGACAACTCCCGACAAACATGCACATTTATTGTATTTTAGAATGTCATGCAGTTTGACTTTGAGCAATATAATGACGTCATCACCGCTGTCAATGTGAACATACAGACTGGAGGTTTGTGGAAAGTACTAGATAAATATCTTGCTTCCTTTAAAACATGTATGACACATGAATACATTCCAATAGTAATGTTTCTGCCAATGAATTATGTATTGTCTTATTTAAGTTTCTCCATGCTGTATCAAAACAAATATTTGTGGTTGACCCTCAATATGGAAATGACGAACTGGAAGCAGCCACACAGGCGTGTTAAAAACCCACTGATTGAATCAATCCCTCTTTTGGCAAAACCGTAAGCACTTTTCACCTGTTTAGACACAACTTGCCAACACATTTTCATTGCGATGCATCTGAGCTGCATAATGGTGAGCACAGGTGACAAAAGTCAAACACAATTAAAGCACAGGTGTCACCACTTGAACACAACAACTCAAAATAGATCACACTTGTGGCTAATGATGTGAGGGAACATATACAGTAAGCCAGTTCAGAGAGCACTGGTTTGTGAGGCCCTACAATGGACAGAAATCTGAGAGGAAGAGTTCGTGTGAGAGGAGGTCGAGGGGGTCAAGGTGGTCAGCGAAGACAAAGAACAGTAATATCTGATGAAATTGAAGGGTTTTAAAGTTATGTTTTGTATTACAATGTTCATTTAATTACAATCTACGTTTTTATTACATTTTATTTCTTTCTTATGGCTTACATATAATCAATAGTAGAATGTGTGTTGGGATATGTCTCATGATATGTCTCATGATATGTCTTATGATATGTCTTATGCTATGTCTTATGATATGTCTTATGATATGTCTTATGATATGTCTCATGATATGTTGCAAAAAACGAGGAGAATAGAATGTGTGTGCGCGGCTATGGTTGCCCAACATTCCATAGCCATTGGGGCCTCAGGTCAGGGGTTAACAGATGTGATCAAGTTGGGGAGTGCGTTGTTTTCACAGAAGCCAAACGAGGAGAAGAAAACGTCAGCTGAGAACTGGTCCAACGATTGGTCAAGATTCAGAAGCAAGCTCGAAGACACACCTCTCACATACACACATAAATATGTAACCAAATGTATAGACGGGGCTGATCTCTGGTGATACTCTGTGTGCAGAGTGATTGTGTGAGACAGCCCAGCGCTGAGATTCAAATCAATAAACTTCAACTTTTGTTCATCCGAAGTCCAGTAAGTCCAATTTTTGAATACGCAGGACAGCAGATGTCCAACAGATGGTGACGCCGACGTGATTGGCAAAAAGGGACATTTCGGACGATTTTAGAAGACTATGAATTGACAAAAAACAGAGAGGGAACATCTTTGGTTCAACACAACACCCGGGTGAAATTAAAAAGGTGAGCAGAGACCTGTTTTATCGAACATCTGCTAATTGACTACTCTAAATTGATTGTGTTGAATTGCAATATTCCTGATCATTCTTAAACTAAATTTAACAATAATTGAAGTTTGTTGGTTTGAATTAAACACGGGAGTTCGGTCCCAGGTAGTTAGAAGACTGCGGATGAAAGGCCCGCAGCTGACCGTAGATTAGTCCTACGTCACATTAAATTGTTAAGTCCTAGGCAGGTTAAGTCGTAGAGTTAACTTTTAGAGTCTCTATGCAGGTTAAGTCGTAGAGTTAACTTTTAGAGTCTCTATGCAGGTTAAGTCGTAGAGTTAACTTTTAGAGTCTCTATGCAGGTTAAGTCGTAGAGTTAACTTTTAGAGTCTCTATGCAGGCTAAGACGTAGGGTGAGAGTCCCTACGCACGTTTATTAAACACGGGTGGTTGGTCCCCCGAAAAATCGTAAGGTGCAATAAGGTGCACAAAATCCTTACGTAGGTTAGTTAGAAATCGTAAGGTGCAATAAGGTGCACAAAATCCTTACGTAGTTAATAAAGGTCGTAAGGTGCAATAAGGTGCACAAAATCCTTACGTAGGTTAGACAGAAGTCGTAAGGTGCAATAAGGTGCACAAAATCCTTACGCAGGGCAGTCAGAAGTCGTAAGGTGCAATAAGGTGCACAAAATCCTTACGCAGGGCAGTCAGAAGTCGTAAGGTGCAATAAGGTGCACAAAATCCTTACGCAAATAGGAGTTTCTCTGTCAATTGTGTGTATGTAATTGTGTGTTGGAAATTACGGAAAATTGGAAGAGGATATTTTTGTTCAGAATAATTAGTACAAACAAATATTAATAAGATTATTGAATAACGGCATAATAAAAGAATTAATAACCAAAAATGGAAGGAGAATTTGATAGAGAATGTGATGAATATGGATGTTTTCCTGTAACTGAACAATGGGGTCGTATAAAAGATATGATATTGGCCCAAACAGAACTAAAACACCATAAGAAAGAAATGAGAATATTAGGAGAGAATTGGAGTCGGATAAGTCTTGAAAATGGATGGGATAAACCACCACGGGTGCCTTTGGCACCCAAAATTGGGGAGATGGAGAAAAAAGCACACATGCGCGTTAAAGCACATGAGGCAGAAAAAGATAGAGTTCCGTTTTTGAAACAACGTCAGCACGAAAGGGTGAATAAAGAACTCCGTGAAGTACAGAGGCAGAGGCCAAAACAAAACCCCTCCTCAGGGCCAAGAGGTGGGTACCAAAATTTCAGGGGTGGATACCAGAATGATAGAGGAAGAGGCCCAAAAAGGGGGGGAGTGTGTTATGGGTGTGGAAGTCCTGATCATTGGAGGAATGAATGTCCATATAACCAGTGCAAACAGGCCAGAGGACCAAATGCAAGGGGATGGGGTCCCTTTAGAGGAGGTCCCAGAGGGCGTGGCTCTCAAACCTCACGACACTCCCCGGGGCAACAACACTCTGCTCCTCACAGCTTTCAGGCACCCATGCACCAGGAGTGCAACCCAAAATGGGGCCCTGGAGGAGACAGAGGGGATTGTTGAAGGGGCCCACGCTAAGAGAGGTCTGGGGGAGCCTCCAGTGGGGTAAAATAATAGCCTTTTACCACTCCTCTTACCACCACGGTGGCAAATCAGTGACTTGAACACATGTTTCTATATTGCTCTAATGAACCCATAACCTGTTGATAAAACTAAGAATTTTTTGGTTGCTTTCCCAGATGGCACTAGCATAACCATTTCCACATTTATTAAGAGAACTGAGAGAACTGGATGACACGCCAGTTTACAAGGGGGTGGTGTCACAATATAAAAAATAAAAAAAAAAAAAACACAAAATATATAAATAGCGATATGTTTCACTCTCATTGACCCCTTACACTGTGAAACTTTATTATTACAGGAATGATAGTGACCTACTGTACCAAGTGTCATTACAGGAAATGGAATGACGAATGTGTAGAGTCCAAGAGAGGGAGATTGGGATTGTGGGTGGTTGTGCCCTCTGGTTAAGAGACTGTGTCAAGCATTAACCAAGTTTGAATATTTTTTTGAGTCAAGCATTAACCATAAAATGGTTAAATGAAGGGAACATTTTAGTCAAGAAAAGAAATTTCAAGATGAATTAAGAATATGGACAAGCATTGCGCTTACGGCCACTGCTCTGAGTCCGGTTAAAAGAGAGGGGGGAGAAAATGAGCAGACAAAGAAGTCAGGAAGTGAACAGGGAGACACCTCTGAACAAACAGCATATTCCCCAAACCCAAAACTATATCCAGACTTGCAATTATTGACAAAACCACCACCGTATGACAAAAAACAGCAACAAGTTATGTTAACGGTTAAACAAGGACATCTAGATGTCGAATTGTCAGACACAACGTTTGATATAAATGAAATAAGACAACAATTACACCAACTTACAAGATTAGTCAGTGAAACACCACAGTAGTCAGCCCCCGACAGAGAAGAAAAGGAAAAACACATTCCACAAGAGGAGGGGGAAGGGGCGTGGGGAGAGATAAACATCACCACAAACCCTGTTTCATTGCATAGCCGACAGAGTTTAGATAGTGCATCACATTGAAAGCACAATTGGCACATGAAACTAATTTGAATTGTGCTAACTGTCTTTAAGTTTCTTGCTAGATGTATCTGAAACAGGAAGCAGTGCACATGGGCACCTCACGAACATCACACTGTGTCCACCTCAAAGGAAAAGGCGACACGTGGTACCATTTGTCTTCTTGTGTTGCTTGTTATTACCCAAACAGCTCTTTGGAACAGACGGCTGTGGACCTGACATCTCAGGTCCAAGAGAGGGAGGGTGTTGAAAGTGAAGTACAAGGGAGCGCAGAAAAAGGAACATTGGTCATATAAAAGAAAGGTGACATTTGAACCTCTAGCGCACTGTGTAAGTGAAGATTGTGCATATGGGGCAGGCATTGCAGTAATATTTAAGAATAAATATGGTGAAAAGTGAAGCATCACATGCATTTCTAACTTTTATGGGTCAAAACCATAAAGACTCATAGAATTATTCTATTTTTATTTCATTGGTCCACTAAACAGTGCCAAAAAGGGGGGTATACTTTTTATACTTTTTCATTAACACTATAGATACCATGGCACAAGTAATAGTGAACCATCTGTTAAATATCACACAGAAATTCCCTAGTCCTTACAGGCCTCAAAGATCTCAAATGGACAGGTGTGGGTAGTGCCATAAAAAATGAACTGCCATGCAGACAACACCACCACATATGGACTGATATTTAACCCAGAGATTTGACTGAATTGAGAGAAATTTTTATCTCTGTCTGTTATCCTAAAGTCTTTCTTTTCAGATTGATCACTATGACTCCTTATAGAGTCCAGATACCAGAGAGGTGTCTTAGAACTTGAAATGGAGGAGATGGGTGAGATTATACTTCAAGGGGTCATTCACACTTCACAGTTACATCACAGAAGTACTTACACGGCCTCCCGGTGTAGCACCGGATCCAAATTGTGCAACACAGATTCTTGTAGATACCCATCTCCCAGACATGAACATATAGCATTGTGGACACACTTTCGCCACTACAACCTCATAAAATGATTATCTGGCATAACCTTAAAAGTTATCCAGACTCAAAACACTACACATCACCTAGGATGATTAGTCTAGATTTCAAATATGATACATAAGAAGGATCTATAGCCTGTCATGCATATAGAAAACTATATAGCATCTCACACATAGGACAAACTCATGATGCTAATTTAATTATAAGATAAAACCTGTTGTTACAATTCTGTTGATTTATGTGAAACCTTGCAATGTACATAGGAGATCTGCATGGTTACAGTTGTATGGAATAGGAAATGGTTTAATTTCTGATGAAGAGATGTGAAATTGAAATTTTGTGCAATTTTCAATTGTAATCATTGTCATTGTTCCAAACCAGATAGCACACTGGTTTTTAACATATGTCTAATGATATGTTTAAAGAGTGGTTAGATCTGAAGTGCTGGCGCTTCTTCAATCGGCCTCGAAATTCTCAATCTGATTTTTACCATTGAACGTGACGTAGCGTACTGTACACATCAACATTCACAGAATTTTTTGACAAAAGCTATATTAGAGATTCAGAATATGTCCTAATACTTCTTTGTAATGATAGATCTGCAGGGTTAACTCATATTTGAGTATTCTGAATCACTATTATGGTTATAAAAATAAGTTATATAACTATACCATATTATGCATAACGTTGTATCTGGACTTTATAAATACATGAAAATACATTTATATGCATACTGTAGATCTGTATTTTGGTTGCAATATATTTAAAAGATATAATTATAAACTATTATTGTATGATGTATACCACTGGAGAATATGCCAGTTAAATAGACTTTTGCCACTCTTCCTTTAAAATACTCAGAGTATCTAAACTCCACCATAGTAGTGAAGAATCAGGTAATCAAATGGGATCACTTTGTGTGGCTTTGGATGAAATTGAGACCTTATTCACCACTCGCACCAGGTACCGTGAATTTTTTTATTTTTTTATTGTTGTAACCCTTTATCATCTTATCCCAATGTTACTAAAATCATCAGTGTTCAGTTGTTGTATGGTTATGAAGATGACGTTCAGGTGTCTCATACACAATGGTGTGTTATTAGTGAGATGAATTCCTTAACCTATGGAGCTGCGCTGCAAACCATACCTTCTACTTAGATGTAACTAAGGATAAATGGGTCAGATAAATATCATGGGGAGGATACTACTAAAAAAGATGTTTCTCTTCGGTGGGAAGACACCTTCTACGAACAGAGCACATGGGCTCTGACTGAATGGACTTGGTGCAACAAATTATATTGCAGACTATCAGACTTAGGTGGAAACCAACCTGGGCAAAGAACAGCAAAGATCCTCCTGCTCTGTACCGTGCCAGCTCTACAGAAACTTCTGCAGTAATTGATACACAATGACAAAGAATGCCTAAAAATGTCCCCTTTGGGACTGCTCTGAGATTGCCCCAAGGGGTCAGGGGAGGAACTGTAAGGCAGCTGTGAAAGTGCAAAGAATTAAGGTTGTTTGTAAAGCTGGGACTAAACAATCAAACACCATTTGTTGCTAGATCATGAGGAATGATATCCTTTCTTCCCATCAGGGGTTGATGTCCACAAACTGAACTTTTCTTATCACACTTCTCTCATTCACAAGATTTCTTAAGGCTTTGATCATTGGAAAAGTGATTACACATTCTATATTGTGTTCATAATGTTTTGTCATGTTACGAAGATTTGAACATTATGTTTGGTATTGTTTTGGGGTTCTTGGTGCGATGGGTGAAGGAGTCTGGTTCCTTCAAACCATAACAAAGAATGTATTAGAGCTTTTTAACTTCAGGAGATTACCTGCACTAATCTAAAAGGATTGGCTTTATCGGGGAATCCTGTTCACAGATAAATTGACCTCCCATTTGATGATCTCGTCAGCCACGAGTTAAACTAAATTTCACAATGACCATTGTATTGACAATGAACATTGAGTACAGTATATCATTCTTGGGTATAAAAGGTGCATTGGCAAAAGACTGAGGGAAGCTTCTGTAACCACAACTTCCCACATTACAGCTGTGCATCTCGATTTGGAAGCATCTGTAACCAGAACTTCCCACACTGGAACTGTGTGTCTCTATATTACCAGTAGCAGGGTCAATATGAAGCTGTGGGAGAATTGGCCATGCATGGGACTACTCATTGTCATCTCGATCACCATACGCTGGATGGCTCAGTCAACAAGGCATTATGTTCCGCCTCATATAATGAAGAGGGACTAAATATGTGGGATATGTGTTTGTGACCTCTTTCAGAGGTCAAGAGAGGGATTGAAGGGTTTTAAAGTTATGTTTTGTATTACAATGTTCATTTAATTACAATCTACGTTTTTATTACATTTTATTTCTTTCTTATGGCTTACATATAATCAATAGTAGAATGTGTGTTGGGATATGTCTCATGATATGTCTCATGATATGTCTTATGATATGTCTTATGCTATGTCTTATGATATGTCTTATGATATGTCTTATGATATGTCTTATGATATGTCTCATGATATGTTGCAAAAAACGAGGAGAATAGAATGTGTGTGCGCGGCTATGGTTGCCCAACATTCCATAGCCATTGGGGCCTCAGGTCAGGGGTTAACAGATGTGATCAAGTTGGGGAGTGCGTTGTTTTCACAGAAGCCAAACGAGGAGAAGAAAACGTCAGCTGAGAACTGGTCCAACGATTGGTCAAGATTCAGAAGCAAGCTCGAAGACACACCTCTCACATACACACATAAATATGTAACCAAATGTATAGACGGGGCTGATCTCTGGTGATACTCTGTGTGCAGAGTGATTGTGTGAGACAGCCCAGCGCTGAGATTCAAATCAATAAACTTCAACTTTTGTTCATCCGAAGTCCAGTAAGTCCAATTTTTGAATACGCAGGACAGCAGATGTCCAACAAAATCAGAGCTACTGTGATTGACCATGTTCTTGTCCATGGTATGAGCATGAGGGATGCTGGACTAAGGGTACAAGCAAACATCGGTAGATTCACTGTGTCCACCATAATCCGAAGATTTAGAGAAGAAAACAGGTACAAGGTACCTTTTTTTACATTATGGTACTGTGTGTAAATGTTGACAGCAATTACTGTATGGCATACTATATACTGTACCACAGTATACAGTAAGTAAATATATGTTTCAGTACAACACTGTACCAATGTACTTTAGTATTGTAAAGGAGGGTTGGTCTAACTGTTTGTAGGCCTAGTATTCCATGTATATGTTTTGTAACTCCATGTTCTCTTTTGTAGAATTGAAAGACTGCCACATGGGGGTGGGAGGACAGGTGTGTTATCCCCACACCAAGAGACCCTAATTGTTGATATGGTCCGTGAGAACAATGCCATTAAACAGAGTGAAATTCAGCAGAAGATCATTGAGGACCATGTAAATTTTGAGGGTATCAACAGTGTCAGCCTCTCTACTGTTGATCGTGTCCTCAAGCGCAACAGACTGCGCATTAAACAGCTATACAGAGTGCCCTTAGATCGCAGCTCAGACCGAGTCAAAGAGCAAAGATTCCAGTTTGTAAAGGTTGGCATATATCCAGACACATTCAATGTCCATTACTCTAAGTAGTGATTTACTGTAGTGGCCTAAATCACTTTTTCCGTATCACTTAGAAAACTATGTCTATTTCTACAGAGGGTTTTTCAACTGGATGCAATGTAAAGACCCCATGAATACATGTACATGGATGAAGCTGGGTTTAATCTCACCAAAAGGAAAATGAGAGGCCGTAATGTGATTGGCCATCGCGCCATTGTTGGTGTTCCTGGGCAGCGAGGTGGCAATGTCACATTATGTGCTGCAATCATGGGGTTGTCCACCATCATGCCAACCTGGGGCCCTACAACACTCACCAGCTCCTCATTTTCCTCAATCACATGCAGGATGCTCTGTTAGGGCAGCAGAATGAGCATCCCATCTATGTTGTTGTTTTCGGACAATGTGACTTTTCACAGAGCCCTCCAGGTTAGAGAGTGGTTCAATATGAACCGAGATTTTATCAATCTTTGCCTTCCACCATACTCCCCTTTCCTAAACCCCATTGAGGAATTCTTCTCCTCATGGGGGTGGAAGGTATATGAATGCCAACCTTACACCAGGGTAAATCTCCTGCAAGCCATGGGACTTGCCTGTGGTGACATAGGTGTGGAGGAATGCCAAGCCTGGATACGGCATGCATGGGGTTTTTTTCCCCCCATTGCCTTGCCAGACAAAATATGGCCTGTGATGTGGATGAAGTCCTGTGGCCTGACCCAGTACGGAGCCATGATGCTGTGGCTGAGTATTGCACTTATTTGTATATTTTTGTACTTAGCTAATTAACTAAGTACAATATTTTTGTTTATCACTTGTTTTATTATTAGTTAATTAGTTTTCACTTGTGTCTTATTATTAGTTTATCCCCAGCACCTGTTGATCCCTCGTTATATGTTGTATTTAAGTTCTCCCCTTGTATGTATTCCTTGTCTAGTATTGTTTGATGTCAACGTGTGTGCCTGGCTCCCTGTTTTGCCTTTTGTTCTTATATTAAAGTACATATTTTGGAATACCCTTTGTTTGGACGCTACCTTCTACCCGCTACACGTGACATATGTATGCCTGTATGTATGTAGCACCATGGTCCTGTGAGGCACGATATTTCGTTCCACTGTGTATCCCCACATGTAGCGGAATGGAAAGTAAAGCTTAGACTGAACTTAACAGTTATCATAAATGTGGACGGTGAGGAGGAAATTAAAGTGAAAGATATATTCAAATCAATAACGGAACTGATTGGAGCTGGTATTATTTTGGCTTTGAGACGAAGGCAAAACCAAAAATATGATCTGACATTGGAAAATGAAGTTTGTGATGAAATGCTTAACGGACTATAAAAGGAAATACTTATGAAGTGAGAAAACTGCAAAACAAAGAGTATGTTGTTTCCGTCATGAATTTGCCAGTTTACCTGGACAACACTAATATTTCAGAGAAATTGGAAATTTGGGGAGTTCTGCCCATATCTAAAATCAAAAGAAGGCTTTATCCAGGCACCGAAATTGAGGACGGTACAAGGTTTGTGAAGGTCAGGTTCCCTAAGGAGGAAGCCTCCCTGCCCTATATCACGAAGCTGGAGACAGTGGAGGGACCACAATATTTCAGGATGATGCACAGCCATCAGGTGAAAACTTGTAGGTTGTGCATGAGCCCTAAACATGTGGTCAAGGATTGTCCAGACTTCAGGTGCTATAAGTGAGGAGAGAAGGGACACTTTGCGAGGGACTGCAATACCATCAAGTGCCTGGAATGCCAAGAGTTTTTAAACAAGTGTTAGTGTTGTATGAAGGATGAGGTGGAAGGAGGTGTGCAAGAGCAGGTGGAAGGGCAAATGCATGAAGGAAACAACTTAAAAGAGGGAATAAACAATGAAGAACAAGAGGCAGAAATATACAATGGAAAGGAGAAGGAAGAGAAAACAACTATTGAAGAAGAAGGAAAAGGTGAAAAGATGAATGAAATGGATGAAGGACAATCGCAGGAAGAAGACTCATCATTGACTCTAAATGAATACTTAAGCGGTTTTAAAAACTTTATGGACAAAATGGGGAAAGAAGAACAAAGTGATTCAAACCAAAACAAACAAACTGGCTGCAATGAAAAGGAAAAGAGAGAGGTGATGGAAAAGAACATAGACAAGAAAGGACAACCAAGAAGAAGACTTTTAAAGGTAACCCAAAATGTTGACCTAACCAGAGAAAAAAATTATGAAAAGAGGACTACTGAAATTTCTCAATAGATTTGATGTGTTAAAGAGTTTGGATGAGGAGAACTAAGATAATGGGTTTTAGATATTTTTTCTTCTAATGGTTTTAAGCTGTGTGTGTTTTAATGCAAGAGGACTGCTGGACTTGAACAAAGTCAAAGAAAGATTTAAGAGAAAAGATATCATTATACTACAGGAAACAAACTGGAGAGAAAATTTGATGAATGATTTTATACAGAGATGGGAAGGATGTTTTTTTTTACAACAATGCAAATAAAATAAAAAAATAAAAAGCATGCGCTATCTGGCAAATAAAATAAAAAAATAAAAAGCATGCGCTATCTCAGAAGCCAAGCAGGGTTGGACCTGGTCAGTACTTTGATGGGATACATCCTGGGAATAGCAGGTGCTGTAAGCTTTAGTTCTTTAACGCATGGTGGCCATTTGGCCGCTTTCTTTATGAGGCGAGGTCGGGTGTTCAGATTTCGCATGCGGCCACACCACCCTGAGTACGCCCGCTCTCGTCTTATCTTGGAAGCCAAGCAGGGTCGGGCCTGGTCAGTACTGGGATGGGAGAGCGCCTGTCAATACAAGGTGCTGAAAGCTTTAGCTCTTTAGTTCTTTAATTTGCATTCCTGTTAAATTTTGCAAAAACTTAAAAAATACATACCCAAAGTAAATCACATACTGTTCTTGAAACATTTTGAGTATATGCATGGTTTTGGTATTTTTTGAAAGGTGAGACTCTGAAGTCTGTTCTTATACAGTCAGAATCACTGCAAATCTTACTGTTATTGAGTAAAAGAATGTTAAACACACTGAAAGCGGGGAAAAATATTCCGCCTACATTTTATTTTTAAACAGCTGCCTGCATATGACAGTAGCCTTTGTTTGCAATTACAGAGGTCAAACGTTTCCTGTAGTTTTCCAGCAGGTTTGCACACACTGCAGGAGGGATTTTGGCCCATTCCTCCACACAGATCTTCTCTAGATCAGTCAGGTTTCTAGCCTGTCGCTGAGAAACACTGAGTTTCAGCTCCCTGCAAAGATTCTCTATTGGGTTTAGGTCTGGAGACTGGCTAGGCCACGCCAGAACCTTGATATGCTTCTTACAGAGCCACTCATTGGTTATCCTGGCTGTCTGCTTCGGGTCATTGTCATGTTGGAAGAACCAGCCTCGACCCATCTTCAATGCTCTAACTGATGGAAGGAGGTTATTCCCCAAAATCTCGCAATACATGGCCCCGGTCATCCTCTCCTTAATACAGTGCAGTCGCCCTGTCCCATGTGCAGAAAAACACCCCCAAAGCATGATGCTACCACCCCCATGCTTCACAGTAGGGATGGTGTTCTTGGGATGGTACTCATCATTCTTCTTCCTCCAAACACGTTTAGTGGAATTATGACCAAAAAGTTCTATTTTGGTCTCATCTGACCACATGACTTTCTCCCATGACCCCTCTGGATCATCCAAATGGTCATTGGCAAACTTAAGACGGGCCTGGACATGTGCTGGTTTAAGCAGGGGAACCTTCCGTGCCATGCATGATTTCAAACCATGACGTCTTAGTGTATTACCAACAGTAACCTTGGAAACGGTGGTCCCAGCTCTTTTCAGGTCATTGACCAGCTCCTCCCGTGTAGTTCTGGGCTGATTTCTCACCTTTCTTAGGATCATTGAGACCCCACGAGGTGAGATCTTGCGTGGAGCCCCAGTCCGAGGGAGATTGACAGTCATGTTTAGCTTCTTCCATTTTCTAATGATTGCTCCAACAGTGGACCTTTTTTCACCAAGCTGCTTGGCAATTTCCCCGTAGCCCTTTGCTGCCTTGTGGAGGTGTACAATTTTCTCTCTAGTGTCTTTGGACAGCTCTTTGGTCTTGGCCATGTTAGTAGTTGGATTCTTACTGATTGTATGGGGTGGACAGGTGTCTTTATGCAGCTAACGACCTCAAACAGATGCATCTAATTTAGGATAATAAATGGAGTGGAGGTGGACATTTAAAAGGCAGACTTAACAGGTCTTTGAGGGTCAGAATTCTAGCTGATAGACAGGTGTTCAAATACTTATTTGCAGCTGTATCATACAAATAAATAGTTAAAAAATCATACATTGTGATTTCTGGATTTTTTTTTAAGATTATGTCTCTCACAGTGGACATGCACCTACGATGACAATTTCAGACCCCTCCATGATTTCTAAGTGGGAGAACATGCAAAATAGCAGGGTGTTCAAATACTTATTTTCCTCACTGTATATACAGCAAATCATTATAAAAGAGTTGAAGTATGTTCTTTAGAGTAAAAATGTTTTTCAACTTGGTTCAGATAGTAGTCTACATAGCAGATCGTAAAATCAATCGTACAAATACATCCAGTTTTTCAAAAGCATCGTAACTTAAGTTACACTTGAAAACCGTCATAGATATGCAGTGCACTGGAGTAATCGTAAATCCATACGTACCTTTTAAGAAGAAAGAGTTATGAGATCACCTGAAGGACAACCGGATATTATAACTGGATATTTGCTGGATATTAGTAATTTTCTTTTATTACTAGATTAATAAAATAACTAGAGTACAAAAAATAAAAGACTGAACACACATTTATAATGTAAATATAAAAAAACATATATGGGCAGTTTATGTTTTTTTAACAAAGGATGTATGGTTGTTGAGAGTAAAAATGCTGTGTATGTAAGAGAAATTGCATTAATGCTTACTAAGTGGTTGTCAGTGTCTTTCTCCTGCTGTAGTAGTGCAGTCATGATGTCCTCTGTGAGAAGACTGAACTATCCACTAAGTGTTTAGATGAACCATTAAAAGTTGTCAGGCTCTTATAAAGTTTATATATAAAACAAACTTCCTATCATCTATTCCAAGAACAGTACAGAGCAATACTTAAAGAAACTGATCTCCTTTGTTGAGAAATTGGATTGATTATCTCTTCCCAGCGTTGTTGGAATGGTTCATATTCATGATGATAACGAAACCTATTATTGATTTCTTCCTGGTATTGCAGGTGTACAATGAATATTTTGTGAGGACCTAGAAACATGTAAGCTAGAAAATACATGAACCCTTATGAAATTTGAAACTAAATTTGAAATGGCCATAGACACCGCCAGTAGGGTCTGATTTATATCCTTTTAAATGATATTAAAGCGAATCATGTGTCTATGGGAAAACCCATTTAAAAAGTCAGCAATAGGTGTGAAATAACCAGAAGCATATAATATCGAATTGAAGTGTTAGAATGAGATCATTAGCGTGAATTAAAGAGTTCCAAACCCATTTTAAAGCCCCCATTCATCCATTTCAAAAGCTATTAAACTGGATAATGTGTCATTGAAGAAAACACAGTAATTAACACAGTAATCGTATACATTTAACATCTAAGGCACTAAATGTTTATAAAATTGTTAAATAATACATGCTTCACATTTTTCAACATGCTCTGGAACGTAAAAATGAAAGTAAGATGTTTTTTCTTCTTAATATAGTCTGTAACCAGTTACCATGAATGTAACATGAAATGTGTTGACGGTTACATCATTGACGTCACATCATTCCATAGAGATACATCAACTTCTGCACAAAACAATGTTGGAGGTAATGCTCATAGCGGACGGAAATATAATAAAATTAAATTGCAAATTTTAAATGCATTTTGACGAAGCTATTGAAGGGGGAGTCCGAATGTGCGAACATGAAACCAGCTGTACCGCAGTCATTTCAATGTGCATCACTAAGCTGGACTCACAGCTTTTTAAACAAAAAACACACCCA
Source organism: Triplophysa tibetana (assembly GCA_008369825.1). Taxonomy (NCBI): domain Eukaryota; kingdom Metazoa; phylum Chordata; class Actinopteri; order Cypriniformes; family Nemacheilidae; genus Triplophysa; species Triplophysa tibetana. The sequence goes on from SOYY01000026.1 coordinate 162,672, forward strand.
TGGAGAACATAAATGACTGTTATTCTTTTTTTTATGTGGTGTCATGTACTAGATTGCAAACACTTGTCTTGTTTATTAAAGAAGAAGAATGTTAAATACTTAATGTTAAATTCATCTTAGCCAAATCACCTATAATAGGGTTTTAATGAAAAAAGCTAATATATTTATATATCACATTTAATACAGACAGACAATTCAAAGTGCTTTACATAAAATGATTGACGTAGAGAAATAAGACGTATCTTTAAAATGCAAAAGATTTAAGATCACAATTGAAACTTTAGATTTGAACAAACCGTAAAACAGCAAGAAAATTGATTAAAAAAATGTGAGAGTATATGTAAATACAGTAAGAATCATTTGTTTTATTCAATTACAAAAATAAAACAACACTAAGAACAGATGACATGAACTATGAATCTTTCTTTAATAGACAGTTTTGTGCTGTGTTATTGTATTTGTTTGTTTTTATTCATGTAAATGTTATTTGATCTTAAACTGAGGCTCATGCACTCAATGGTTTGATAAAATAACTAAAAATTCCCTTTAACAAAAACAAAATCACCAATGTATTATAAATACATTTAACTTATCTTTAAAACATGTTTGAAACTGAAATGACTGATTAAACCCCACCCCATTTCAGACCCTCCCTCTCAGGTAGGTGGGCGGGACTTTTGGGTATTTTTTCATAAATAGGGAGACCCCACAAGACCATTCACCCACTTTCTGCTAAATCAGAAACCCAACGTGGAATTCTTTTGCTGAAGTTTTTTGGAAAACCTACTTGAAACAAGAATGGCTTCTGAAAGGTAAGTTGTTTTTTGGTCAAGATAAAGATTTGTCGAGGTTTAATGTTCATTTATTACTTCTGGCAGTAAACATTAATATCTACAGAAATGTTTAACAGTGTAGGTTTGTATGATTTGAATGCATTTATTTTAGAGAACTAATTTTATCAGCCATTAATGGCCCTGGACTGTTAAGGACTGCAGTAGCTGTAGCTTCATTCACACCTTTGCATGTGTCCAAAACCGTCTCTCAGAATAAGATTTGAATTAAGTGTGCTTTTTTGTTGTTGTTTTGTGTTGTAGCAATGTGCACAGAGGACACTTCCTTCTTTGCCCAACGTGCAAGAAGACCCAGGCCACCCTATCGGTTCACCTTCGAGGGGGTGTATGAAAAATGCAACACCGGAGGCCATCGCTGAGGTGGTGGAAAAGGCAAAGGCAGATTCTCTGGATATTCTGCAGAGTCTTTTGTTATGGACAATTGCCCAAGATCATGTTGGACTCCAGTCCCATCGACAAGTTGGTGAAGCAAAATGTGTTTTCTTTGTGTGATGTCCAGCTGCTGTGAATTTACATCCCTTTTTTATTCTCTCTAAAAGGTTGATTGCGGAATTGGAGAGTCGCCACAATGTGGTGAATGATATTCCTCCAGCACTAGCAGCGCCACCAAGACGGCCTGGGAATACCAGGTGCTGTAAGCTTCAGCTCTTTAATGAACGGTGGCCTTTTGGCGGCTTTTTTTATGACTCAAGCTCGGGCGGACAGTTTCCGCTTATGGCCACACCACCCTGAGTACGCACGCTCTTGTCTGATCTCAGAGGCCAAGCAGGGTCGGGCCTGATCAGTACTTGGATGGGAGACCGCCTGTCAATACAAGGTGCTGAAAGCTTTAGCCCTTTAGTTCTTCAACGTATGGTGGCTGTAACAAGGTTCAATTAAAATGAAGGAGACGGGAACCGGCAAACATTTAAACATTCAATAAAATGACAACAAAGTAAAAAGACAGGTGGCATTCCCTCACGGACGACTGCTGGCGAATAACAGAAACCACATCTAAAATCCAGGCCTGGTCCTCTCTCATCGACGGTCTGGTCGCTCGTTCTCTTATGCTCCCGATCTCCTCCGTGATACGAGACCGGTGCGCGTACAGCTTACCCTCATTAACAAGCACTCACCGGCCTCGACTCACGGTCTCGCCCTGTCTACTCCACTAAAGTGGCCTTTTGAGCTTGTGAGCTTTTTCTTTTTGCGCACTTTTTTACATTTTGTTTGGTGAAAAAATTGCGGGCGGACATGTGGTAAGGAACTTGGAAATGGCTGGAGGAACACGCACGGCAAACGAACCTGGAATTTCAAAAAGACGACGAGATGGGATTACTAAAGAAAAAAACAAGGGAATAAGAACATAAAGAAGGATTACTTGAAGGAGGCTACAGTGACAGTGGATACTTCAAACGTGAATGCGAGGGCCGAGGACATAATAAAGGCCATAATGGAAAAAGATTGGAATTGGAAAAATTCTGGCGGTAAGACGGAAACATAATAAAGAATATGAGGTGACTCTGGAAAAAGAGGAAGATGTTGAACTACTGGAACAAGAGATAGTCTTTACTCCGCAGTTCACTTCCTTTATCACTGTCATCTCGTTCATGCACCTGCCCGCGTACATAGACGATTGAGATATTTTAAATAAACTTGAAGGGTGGGGACTTACCCCAATAACCGGGGTACCTCATTCATTCATCCATTCATTCATTAACAAAGCCATTAATGCCACACAATTTTATCACACAGAGACCATCTCAGAGACTAAAATGTCATATTTGCTATTATAGAGGATCCTGTATGTGAAGAGGCTGCATTCATTTGGATGTTCTGTGATTTCAGGAGAGCAATTTAGGACCAGAGTGTGATATTGTCATTTCCCTGTGCATTTTTATTAAAACTGAACCAGTTTTTCTTCACAGTTAATTAGATATATCAAAATAAATCTCATCCATCCTTTACATCAGTAACATCAACCATAGTGGCCGTGTATTACTTCAGAGCAGATTCTTTTCCTTGTTCTCACTAATGGTAGTTTACTATGGAGGATAAGAAATTACTTAATAAAATGTGTAAATAAAGTGCTTGGATAAAGAAATTAATAAATACAGACAAATGTAGAAATGAAGGTAATAAAGGTTCAATTTAGACATGTGGCTTTTCCTGTCCAAATCTGCTCCGAGCCGAGTTGGAATCGACAAACATGTGTCTTATACACCATTACGTCTCCCACTCATCAATACAGTACTCATGACGAGTGAGAATATACGATTTTTGTATTATTTCTGATTTAGTTCGTTTCATTCATTTATCTATTAATATTTTATTTATTAATTTTAATAATTTATTATTCACGGATTAATTTGTTTGTTTATTGGTACATTTAATTTTGTATCAATTTAATCTTATTTACACATTAAAGCACATTAGTAAATCATTTTTTAAAGCTTCATTTTTACTCTAGCAAACCTCTGGGTTAAGTCACAGACACTAAATCCTTATTTAATAGAGTGTATGGTTCAGACTGGCATTCTAACAGCAAACCTAAAGATATCGAAGCAGGGTTTGGGTGGCAGCGTTTAGACCAGTGGTCACAGACCCTGCTCCTGGAGATCTACCGTCCTGCAGACTTTAGCTCCAACCCTGCTTCAGCACACCAGTCTATAATTATTAAGCAAACCTGAACGCCTCGATTAGATAGTTCAGGTGTTTTTGATTGGGGTTAGAGCTAAAATCTTCCGGACGGTAGATCTCCAGGAGCAGGGTCTGTGACCACTGGTTTAGACGTTCACAAATAAACCACACTAACAGAGCAATCACACCAGAGTTTGTATTGATCGGACTAAATATGCTAGATGTGAACACACCCTTAGACATTGGGCAGTAAACCGGGAGTTGAGGGTTCAAAACAATGCTGTACAGTTCAATTTGGATTCTGGGAAAGTATACTTTTTTTTCTAAATGTCATACTAAATTTGATAAACCCGAATAACTTTAACTTCAGGTGACAGAATTCAGAGGCCGAAACACCTGAAGATCACATGATACACTACTGATGATGCGTCTTGATAAAATAATATTAAGATTTAATATGCCGAAATATAATATGGCTTGTAAGGTACATCAGGAACATATATCCCAATGACTGAACCTGAGACAGTTACATAAAGCCCTCGTCTGTTCTAAATGACTGTAGTATAGGGATGGAGCTGATCTACCCTTCACATACATGCGTCGGTCTGTGTCTTTCAAGATGTAAGCCAGTATACTGAGCCAGTATTCCAGAACCAGACCAAAGGACGATTATTCACCAAATGGCACTTTACACATCACTCTAATGACATGTGATATATCATGAGCATAAGTGACTTAAGTACATACAATTCTACATCAGTGTTTCTCAGCTTCAGTCCTCGGCCCCTCCCAGAGCTTGTTAGATGTTTCCCTATATAAAACACCTAATCAAACTCATCAGCCCCTCTCAAAATGTTGGTTAGCAAGTTAACTAGTCCTCCCAATAACACACTAACCAACTAATAAGTTAAGTCAGGTGTTTTATTGAGAGAGACATCTAAAACCTTCTGGGAGGAGGCCCCAAGGACTGGAGATGAGAAACACTGTTCTACATTATGACACTTTACACCTAACTATACAGACATGTGTTATATGGTGAGCATAACTGATGCAAAGACCACTATTCTGCCTAAAAGCCACATTAAACCAACTGACCAAAGGACCATTCTTCTGCCAAATGTCACATTAAAATTGTATAACATGTGATGAGCATTCTTAAGTTTAGGAATAGGAATTAAATCACATAATTATTTTTCACATCATATTTTACTCCTGAAGCTTAATACATACAACCCCAGATATCTTATAAATATTAAAACCTTACAAAACCACAGTAGGCTGGAGTCACTGTTGACTGGAAAGTAAATAACTAAATTTATAGCGAGTTAAGGGTTCAATATGGGGTGTGGAATAAAAATAGGGAAGCGCATTTTTTTGAGCATTGTGGTATGTTAGAGAACAAAGTTATGATGGAAATAGTTTTTATTTTCATTATTAGTCATGTTAGTGTGTTTCTGCAAACCCTGAATGATATTAAATAGAAAAACATGCACACCAATAAATCTGTATATAGTAAAGATCTGCTGTGTTTCCATCAAATGTTTTAGATGCACCTTCAAGACCTGCTGTAGATTATTTGGATGTAGACACTCTTAAACAATAATAACAACTGTCTAAAAATCATTCCCATGAACTTATAGATGACTTATGGATGAGTCTCTGAGGTGCCTTAATCTACACACAACAGATTTGTGTCACAATATAAACTTCAGTTTAAAATAAGATATGCTGCAGATAAAGTATAGTTGTGCTGTTTGTAAACATGTTGCTAATGAAAAGCATAGAGCTGATGTCTGTAGTCGTAGATTACATATGTGACCCAGTCTGTGAAAGCCACACAATTGAGAAACTAAGTTTTAAGTTAAAAGTTAAATTTTAATTTGATGTCAATCTCTAACATGATCTTATTCAGTAAACATGAACAATTTTAAGATTATATTATATATGATTGTTTAATGACTAGAAGAAAAATGTCAGTGTTGAGTCAGTGTATTTAAGTGCTGAAGTACAAGCGCTTTTGATTGTGTACAGCTGCTGCTTATCATCATCATCAGATCTTATGTGTTCTCATTGGTGAAGGAAGAAGTGATGACATCACAGAGAGCAGCTGTGTCTCATACGAACACTATTAGATTGAAGCTTTATAAGGACACCCCATAACACATGTCTGGTTCTTCTGAGAGCACATTATTCAACCAGAATTTATAAGTTGTTCCCCTGTCTCCGAACACTCACAACTTTAGAAAGTAAACTGTGGGAATGTGTGATTTTAGTGGTGTCACAAAACACCTGGTCAGTGGGGTAGCAATGAGAGTTGCAATTTTAAGTTTTCCCAAAATGAGTATCTTACATAAGTATATTTTCATATTCATTTTAAATTTGGATAAAATGGTCACTGTTAATTTGGAATAAAGAAACTCTGAGAATTAAGAAGATATACATGCAGAGAACTAAAGCAGAAGGTGGGATGGGTCTCTGCCTCATCATGCAACACTTCAACAGTTGCAATAAAAATGAACTCTTCTTAATGCACATTTCTTAAAGCTCAGAGCTTTAATCAAAATAATTTCTCATCCTTCCCTAACCAGCCAACAAATTCACAAATGGATTCACTATTTTTAAAGAGTCTATGTGATGGTTTATTACATATAATGGATATTCCTCCTTTAATACAGAGATAGTCTAATGTCTCACTACAGCATAAGAGAGCCGTGGCAAGAAGACCTTAAAAATAAATAGGCAATGAGAGTGAGCACAAGAATGGGTTCATTCCTCCTCTTGGTGTATTAGATATGGATTAATACCATTTCAAGTTCTGAACTGACATCATTTATCTAAACTAAAGCTCCGTAAGATGTTTTCTTCTGTGGACCCTTCATGTGAAACATGTGGTATATCCCCAGCATCAATAGGACATATGTTTTAGAAGTGCAATAAAATGTAAAACTATTGGATTTCTGCCTTTCAAGTATTATCAGAAGTGCTGGATAAACCACTAAAACCAGACCCAGTCATTGAAATCCAGTCTTGAAGTCATGGACATGTTCAGTGTCAGGAGTGTAATCAATACAATATGCTTGGAGCCGTAACAAGTACTAGAGTTGTAAAAAAAATCAGGGTGGATGTTGGATTAGATTTAACATTTAGGGTCAGATCATTTGTGCTGATGACAGCGCATATGGTGGGAGACCATCTGTGTACCCTTTTGATTATTGTTTAAGCACAAATATAATTATTATATATTATATTACTCTAAAACAACAGGCATGCTATTGATATATTACATATCAGATACTCCTGTCATTGATCTTGAACAAGGCACAATTTGAGTTGGTCCCCAGGCTGGCATAGCTACCTGCTTCTACATATTTAGGGTAAATACCGAGGACAAATCTTCCCACTGGGTGAAAGTGCAACTTCATCCTCATGACACCTATACATCTATTGGGAATTCATCTATTAAATATTGAAATAAAACCTCACAAAGCATTGTTAATGAACATGAATCAAATCATTTTAATTGAAGTGCAAGAACAAATGGATTAAACAATTGTACAATTTACAAAATCTGAAAATAAAACCTAATACAAATACAGAGCACCACCTGAAACTTCTTTAACTCAAACAAAAGACTAAAAAGGGGAAGCAAAATGAATATCTGATCAGTTCAATCCTGCAATGCTGCCTACCCCATTCTCCCCTACAGTATCTCATAGAAGCGTCAAAAGATTTTCATAATGTTTTTTTCGTATATTTCCCAGGCTCTTGCTTTCATTTCATTAGCCAAGCAATGACTTTGAAGCCAAGACTTGACATAAACATCTGGTTTGAACTTTTGTAGTGGAGGGCCAACCGACTTAATGAAAAGCAAGGCTTGACATACTTTGTACCTCTAGGGTGCTTTTAGTTGTGGTTAAAATGTTCATCTGACTGAACCCACGCTCGCACTCAGCTGTGGAGATGACCATTGTATTCAATGCTTGAAGGAGGGGTTTTAGCTCTTCTGGTGCTGTTGGATTCATTTCATCAACAGTTTTGACTTCGACCATATCAATATATTCCCTCTTTCCTCTCTGAATTTGTCTGACATTATCAAGCTTGAAAATGGAGCAGAGCTCCTGTATTTCCTTTTCGGCATAATGAACACGACACACATCTGGCCAGTTGGATGGCTGCAGTACTTTGACATTAAGAAAGCTCTGGTACTCTGCTTAGCTTCTATGTTTGCCAAAGCATGAAGAAAACTGTTTTACTGGTTTATTTCTCTGCTGTGCCTTAAATTATTTGTCAGTGGCACTCCATTGAATAGCTTCAAACCCATTGCAGTCTGAGCCTCTTCTGCCCTTCTTCCAGGGTGCTCTGCCATTGACTTCAACACGGGGACTTGCCGACTGAGACTTGCTTCAGCCTTGGCCAGCGTCATGTTTCTGTCTTGAAGAAAGCGAGAGAATTCTGACAACTCTTCTAAAACATCATAAATGACTCCCAAGATTCTGCACAAAGGTTGCATTAGTAAGGCGATTATATTAAACCACTGAACATGAATCCCTCTGTTGAACTTCTTTAAGGCATTAGAAAAGTGCTTGTGGAGTGCAGGGTACTGCTGCCATACAGCTTTAATGGTCCTGTAACTGGATGCCACCCATCTAGTGCTGAGAATTCTTCCTATGTTCAGACACTGAAATGCAAGTTCCTGACAACATTCAGTGAGCTCACGGCAGTTTTTGGCCGATGCATGATAGAGACTGTACACTTTGTCAAAGAAAAAACTGGAACTCATTCATCCCTGCAACTTCTTCAACAACATCTCCAACACTCAACTCAAGACGGTGGTTCATGCAGTGCCACACCAGCACGTTGGGAAACTCTTCTACAATTTTGGTTGCAACACCTGATTTACTTTCAAGCATGACAGAAGCTCCATCTGATGCAAGGCAAACAAAGCACTCCCTCATAATATCTTCAGAGAAGCCATGATGTGATGGGTTATTCATTAGAATTTGATCATTTCACCTGCATTGGTAGCTCAACTAGATCCAAGAATAATGTTAGTGGCTCTTCACTCATCCCTAGGCTTGCTCTAATATAAATGATCAAAAATGATTTTTTACTGTCAGTTGTAGCTTCATCTACCATAACAGATAATTTTCTTCCACTTTGAAGGACGTTTCAAACTACTTTCACATTTCATTTGCTATGTGTTGGGAGATGGTTCCGTACAGGAATGGTCTGAATGTAAAGTTCTTCCCGTGTCTAGTCCATTCAAGACTTGTAGATCAATTTCAGTTAATAGATCTGTGAAAGGCCTTGCAGATTTCACAATCTTGTAAACTGTACGAAATACCCTATCAGTATTTAAGAAGTGATCCCTTTGCATATCAGAAGTCAATGTTGACAAAGGCTTGTCTTTTGCTTTCTCCATGGTTTTGACATCTGCTTTGTGAAAGTCAAGCTGACATTCCATGCTTGTGCATCTTCTTACGAAGAGACTGCAGCTGTGCTGCTCGGTTTGCACCATTGGCTGTAACTTAACTTTGGACCACTCATCCGCAAAATGCGTCTGGCTCCCACTTGCACTTGGCCCAACTACTTTATTTTTCTGGCAGGTTAGCCAGCCAAGTTTTTTGCTTTGGCATATTAGCCATGGATATAGTTTTTTTTCTCTCCCTGAACATGTTATATGTCCAGCATTCAGGGATATCTTGCTCATCACCTCCCTGAAAACTTGGGTCATCAGAATCATTTACACTATCTTTCCCTGCTTCTGCCTCCTCTCTTATTTTTTCTACCACTAAAACATAGATTAGATTCAACTTTATTGTCATTACACATATACAAGTACAGTGTAACGAAATGTTGTTTAGCTCTAACCAGAAGTGCAATTGGCAAGTACAGGATATACAGTGTGAATAAATGCAGAATACAATATTAGGACAGTACTATGAACAATATATACAGAAGGCTATATACTGTGAACATTAATGTACAGGTGGTTATGAACAGATAACAATTTAGACTATACAATAGTGCAAGTGACTTAAGTGTGCATTAATTACAGACATTAGCTATAAAAGTTACAGTGCAGTAGATGAGTTAATGCGGTTATTAAAGGTACGGTGCAGTAGATGAGTAGGTGCCGTTAATAGAGTTACAGTGCAGTAGATGAGTTAGTGCAGTTATTGAAGTTACAGTGCAGTAGATGAGTAGATGCAGTTAATAGTTACGGAGTTACTAATACAGTTATTAAAGTTATTGTGCAATAGATGAGTAGATGCAGTTACAGAGTTACAAATACAGTAATTGAAGTTATGGTGCAATAGATGAGTAGATTCAGTTAATAGAGTTACAGTGCAGTAGATGAGTTAGTGCAGTGATTGAAGTTACAGTGCAGTAGATGAGTTAGTGCAGTGAATGAAGTTACAGTGCAGTAGATGAGGTAATGCAGTTATGAGAGTAGTCCATTAGTGCAAATGAGCATTCAGTATAATATTCCTTGTGTGCAAGTGAGCAGCATAGAGTGCAAATGATGCTATGTGTGTGTAAACAGTCCCGTAGAGCAGACACATGAAGTACTAGTGTGTACAGTTCAGTCATGCATGGCAGCCCTGTAGTGCAATGTAAACAATGTAATAGCAGCATTAAAGATTAAGTTATGAGGGTAGTGAAATCAGTGGGGGGCAGAGTTCAATAATGAAACAGCCCTGGGAAAAAAGCGGTTTCCTAGTCTGCTGGTTCTTGTCCGGAGGCACCTGTAGGGCCTACCGGAAGGCAGTAGAGTAAACAGTCTATGAGCGGGGTGAGAGGAGTCCTTGAGAATGCTGCGAGCTCGACGCAGACAGAGTTTCTTCTGGATGTCCTCAATGGAAGGGAGTCTAGTTCCTGTGATGCGCTGGGCTGTTTTCACCACCCGCTGCAGTGCCTTGCGCTCAGCAACAGAACAGTTCCCGTACCAGACTGTGACACAGTTGGTCAGGATGCTCTCTATCGTGCAGCGATAGAAGTTCACCAGGATGGTTGAAGACAGTTGGTTCATCTTCAGTGTCCTCAGAAAGAAGAGACGCTGGTGAGCCTTCTTGACCAGGCATGAGGTGTTGGTGGTCCAGGACAGGTCCTCCGAAATATGGGTCCCCAGGAACTTAAAACTGGAAACACGTTCAACAGCCATCCCATTAATGTGGATGGGGTCGTGTGTGCCTCCTTTCGCCTTCCTGAAGTCCACGATGATCTCCTTTGTCTTGGAGGTGTTAAGGAGCAGGTTGTTGTTTGAGCACCATGTGGCCAGGTGCCGGACCTCCTCCCTGTAAGCAGTCTCATCGTTGTTGCTGATGAGACCAATCACTGTTGTATCGTCTGCGGACTTGATGGAGTTAGATCCATTCAAAGGTCTGCAGTCGAGTGTGAAAAGGGAGGTAGAGAAATGGACTCAGTACGCAGCCATGTGGTACACCAGTGTTGAGAGTGATTGTGGTGGAGCAGATGTGGCCTAACCTAACAAGCTGAGGCCTGTTCGTCAAGAAATCCATAATCCAGTTGCAGGTTGAGTTGTTAATGCCTAGGTTTCCAAGTTTGATGATTAGCTTGGAAGGGATGACTGTATTGAATGCAGAGCTGAAGTCTACAAACAGCACGCCTGCATAAGTTTCCTATTGTCAAGATGTGTAAGCACGGAGTGCAGCGCCATAGACACTGCATCATCTGTGCTCCTATTGCTACTGTAGGCAAATTGGTATGGGTCCAGTGTGGATGGTAGAGAGTCTTTTAGGTGTGACAGGACCAGCCGCTCGAAGCACTTCATAACAATGGGTGTGAGTGCTACAGGGCGGTAGTCATTCAGGCATGTCGGGCTGGAATTTTTTTGGGATGGGCACAATGGAGGTGGATTTATAACATGCTGGAACCACTGCTTGGGCGAGGGACAGGTTGAAGATGTCCGTGAAGACCCCAGCGAGCTGCTCCGCACATGCCCGGAGTACAAGACCAGGGATGCCATCTGGGCCAGCAGCTTTGCGCGCACTTATCCGGCTTAGTGCAGTGAAAACATCTGTGGAATTTAGTGTGATGATTGGGTGGTTAGTAGAAGGTGTGAGCCTGGTGGCGGGTTCCTTATTGTCTCTCTCAAAGTGTGCATAAAAGTCATTAAGCTCACTCAGGAAGGCGGCATCTGTGGTTATGGGGATGGAGTGGATGGGTTTGTAGTCACTTATGGCCAGGATGCCCTGCCACATGCGTCGAGGGTCAGAATTGGAAAAGTGCTCCTCTAGCTTCAACTTGTAGCAGTGCTTGGCCTTTCTGATGCCCCTCTTCAGATTTGCCCTGGAAGTACTGTAGGCATGTTCATCACCTGATCTGAAGGCAGTGTTGCGTGCTTTCAACAGGAGGCGCACTTCCTTGTTCATCCATGGTTTCTGATTGGGGTATATGGTGATCTGCTTCTGAGTTGTGACACTATCAATGGTGGTATTGATGTAGTCCACTACAGAGGAGGAGTAGCTGTCTATGTCCGTGTGAGAGCCACTGGTGGCCTGAGAAGCAAACATACTCCAGTCTGTGTGTAGAAACCTTTCCTGGAGTGTGAAGTCTGCCCCCGCAGGCCACACCTTGATGGTCTTCACTGATGGCTTCACACGATTAATGAGAGGTGAGTACTTGGGGGTGAGGAACAAAGAAAGGTGATCAGATTGACCCAGGTGGGGGAGCGGTGTCGCGGCGTAAGCTTCAGCCATGTTTGTATAGACATGATCCAAAGTTTTGTTTCCTCTTGTGTGGCAGGAAACATGCTGGTGAAATTTAGGGAGCACTGTCTTTAAGTTAGAGTGATTAAAATCTCCCGCAACAATAAATGCAGCCTCCGGGTGAGCAGTCTGTTGTTTACTGATGGCTGCATGAAGTTCTTTCATAGCAAGCTTGGCATCAGCATCCGGTGGAATATAAGCTGCCGTTATAATGGTGGAAGTGAATTCCCGTGGCAGATAAAACGGTCTACATTTAACCATGAGAAACTCAAGGTTAGCCGAGCAGTGTCTCCCGACAATAACAGAGTTCGTGCACCAAGCTTTATTGACATAAATGCACACTCCACCTCCTCTTGTCTTACCGGATTCCTCTGCCGTTCTGCCGCGGTGTGTGTTGTAGCCCGCTAACTGAATAGCTTTGTCCGGTATGCCGCTGTGTAGCCATGTTTCCGTGAAGATTATGACATTGCAGTTCAAAAGTCTTTTGTTGTTTATGAAGCGGAGTCGAATCTCATCCATTTTGTTCACTAATGATCGTACATTAGCAAGGAAAATGCTGGGTAAAGAGAGCCGGTGTGGTGTTAGCTTTAGCCTAGCTCTTAGCCCTCGCGCTTTCCCCGCCTTTGTTTACGATCTTGATGCCGCCGGCGAGCACTTCCGTCATGCCGTGTGGGGTGCGTAGCATTGGGTGTTTTGACGATCTCAGGGACGAGTTGAATGTTGCTGATATAACTTCCGGGAATGCGCAAACAGATATCCAAAAGCTCATGCCGAGTGTACGTTGTGAATGCACAGCTGTTCTGAACGTACAGGCCCGAGATGAGCAGGAAAAACACTATATAAATGCTAAAACTGGAGAGACGCTGAGCCTCGCGATGTTCATGCGCCGCCATCTTGGTCCATAGATAAAATCTATGTTAAAGCCCCCCTTGGTAGGACTAGCTACATTTCCCCCTTAGAATGATCAAATCTGTTCCTCCTCAAGCTCTAGGCTCCTCTGCTCTCCGTCCTGCTTCCTCGCCATGGTTATCCTCTATATGAAGAAAACAATGGCAAAACAATGGTTTTGTTAGAATGAGCAGACATCAAGTATATACTGTCAAGTTAGTTTTTTTTTTTTAAATACAATAATAGGGCAGTCACCTAACCCATATTCAATTTAAGAAAATTGTTAGTTTTGTTAGTTTTTAATTTCATTTAAGGAAAACGTGGCCCCTTTAAGAGCTGTCTCAGGATGCATATCTGACAGTCACCACACTCCCATTTTCACAACTCTTTGCATTCATTTAAGATTTTATGTTACACTTTAGAAGCTTTCTAACTTCATTGAACATGTCAAAGCAACTGTTTCAAATCTCGCTTTAATGGTTTAAGAGCATGTACACGAACAAGAGCGTGATTACATAATGTAACGCTCGGCAAAGTATGTCAAAACAAACTGATTGCTGGGTTAACTGCGTTAAATATTTTTCACGCTTTAATTTGAAAAAATTAATCTGATGCGTTAACGTTGACAGCCCTTGTTTCAAAGGGGGCCCATCAGAACCCTCGTGTGTATGTATGTGTCCCCTTAACATGTATGAGGTGTCTGTCCCATTTAAAAAGACGTAAGCAGATCATTCAGTGAAGCAGGACTGGAGCTGCAGCGCATCACAGTTCTTTGTATATCAACATGGCCCAGCAGCAGACAGAAAATGGATATCAAAAGAGAAATGAGAGAGGTCGAGACGAGAAGGAAAACTAATCACCCAGTTTTTAAAAAACAAGATGATTTACATTTCTGTTGTGTTATGGTCCTATAAGCTGTTTTAATTAACATAACCTAAACCATCAATTCTGACAGTTACACACCCCAATGTTTTGTAACACAATATCCCACGGATGTATTTTATGCATTTGAGAATCGTGTTGATTGTGAGCTTTAGAAAAGACATAAACGCAACAAAGCCCATTTATGTATATTAAAGCATAACGCTACGAAGTCCATTTATGTATATTAAAGCTTCTCGCCTTGCAACAGCTTTAAGAATCGATCAAAATGTATGCTGTAATCTGCTATAGTTATCCTCTTTTCATTTAAGTCATAGTAGAATCTGACGTGGCAGAAGCGATCACTTAATGTTTGAAGAATTCACGAAGACCAAGAAGCCAAGTTTCAAGGGTTTCAATCTTAAATTTGTTCAAACAAGTCGAAGAGAAACGTACAGAGTTCATCTGAAGATGTCTGACCAATACATATCTGACTCCATCTCTTATACATTGTTCTCACGTTGTCATCACTGTTTAAACCAATCAGGTTTCACATGACATCACCTATTTTTGTTAGTCCATCCTTTTCTGACCTTCCACAGTTAAACGTCAAGCTCCATATAACAGTAATTAGCTGTGGCAAAACCTTTTAAAAGCTTGAAGAAATGCACATACATCCATCTTAAAATGCAGCTATGTGTCACATTGTCATTTACTACACCTGGCTTAGTATTTAGTGTATCTAAAGGGTAAACATGTGCCTAAATCAATATAATAGTGTATTCTGTGTCCGTCTGTGACTAGTACCAACTAGTGTCTTCTTGTTCAGGTTTAACCCCTTTAACAGATGCTGTTTTATGTAATTCCTATCGATATAGATTTTGGGAGATCACAGGCCATAGTAAAACAACAAAACATAATATAAACTTATGGCGTTATTTAAAACTTAATTTTATAAATTGATGTTGGAGATTCCGTAATACTGTAAGCACACTGTTAGTTTATAAACGTTGTCAATTTGTAATATGAATAAACAGTGCTAATAGCGGCAGATAAAATAATGTTTAATAAGTGGAGGCTTGGACCCGGAAACAGTTTTCTTTACATCATGACTTAACAAGCGAATATTGTATATACTGCTCCGCCTCCTCAGTTTTTTTAAAGCTGCATCCAGCTCCTTCTAGCACAGGGGTTCTCAACCTTTTCAGTAGTAAACCCATAAATAACATCATTAGTACACAAGCATGATCAACAAACTATTTTTATAAACTTGTATTACTAGGCATTGTTTGCTGACCTACCTTGTCCCTTGGGGGTTTCTTCTGGGGATAGGGTGGGTGAGTGGCCATACGCCCAGTCCGGTGTGGGGTTGAGGTCGACATGCGTCAGTCCCATCGGTCGTCCTTGTCAACAATGCAGGTGATTAGAATAAGTTCCATCTATGGGGTGTTCCTATGGTACCCACGGTTCCATCTGGGGCTTTATTTATGGGGAGATGCTTACTGCATACATCATTTTCGTTTGAGACATTGGCTGACAAGGGAGCTGGAGACTCTGGACCGGTCAGAGGCAGAGAGAGCCTGGGAGGTGGCTTAAAGGTGGCTCCGGACGAATCTCCCTCATGCACTGGAGGGGATGGTACAGAGGGCCGAGGCAGATATAAGGGCTCTTTTGAGGGCTAGGGGAGGACTGGCTGAGGCCGGGGGCTACGGAAAGGAGTCAACTACAGCTGGGTAGAGAGAGGCCGAGACGGCACTCGAAGAAAAATTATTACTAGAGCTAAGGGAGGAGCTGAGACAGGAGCTCAGGGCCGAAATTGCAGACCAGGTTCGGCCCGAGGTCAGGGCAGAGTTGCTGTAATGGGGCACAGGCACCATTACCCCAGCAAACGAGGAAACAATAGGCTCTCTCTGTGTATGAGGAAAACAACAGGTTCCCTCAGCGTACGAGGAAACAACAGGCTCCCTCCCGCGATTTGGCCAGTATAGAGGCACCGGGGAACCAAGGGGGAAGCCCCAAGGGGTTTAGTTCCCAAGCCCCAAGGGGAACTCAACCCAGGGGGAAATTCACCCCAAGTGGAGGCGGAAATGGCTGGTCAGGAGCCTCAGGCTGAAGATACCATGGCAAGGAGGGGCCCAAGGGTGGGGCAGGAGTTGGACTGGGAAGCTCTGTTGAGCGACTCATGGGAGGGGGAGGACAGGGAATTGGGTACAACAGGAAGGGAAATGAGGAGCAGCTGGGCCCGAGTACCAGGGGGGGTTGTGAAAATACAACCGCCTCCCCCACAGCATCTCGCTGTAGTATGGTTTGGTCGTTCAGTCCTCTCGGGAAACGAGTTTCCAGTCTGTTGATTCATCTCTGTGGATTATGGTTAGGGTTAGGAATATGCCCCATAAAACTTTCCCAAGGTCACAGTGACTTGAAAGTCGGTGTGTATACTAATTGGCGGCCGCCCGATCGAACGCGCTCAGTTTGGGCTCGACAGCGCCACAACCGGCCAAGATAAAGGTCTGAGACTCTAGAAAACATATTTCATCACTGTTTCATAGTCATTTATTTAGAAAGAGTAAAAAATCCATATATGACACGACTTTGACACGCGACCGCTATCAGGAATTTGTTTGTCCATACCAAACGCAAAAAGGGGGCGGGACGCTTCAATCAATCAGAAGACACAGCCAATCAGAAGAGTTTGTCTCCGTCCACACAGCTTTGCACGCTGCAGCTGAAGAGAGCACGAAGAGAGATATGCGTCCTGTTTCTAACATAGAAACGGCCGTTGCTCGTCACGCAGGGCTATCGCGGCTGGTTAGGACAAAACCTTTGGTTAACATAGAAAAGATACCTTTTATCGCATGTTGCATCGCGTTTGGTTAGAACACGGTGTTAACAGGTTCATTTAAACATATGGTGGTATTTTTGTTTTTTTTTAATTATCAGAACGTTCTGGAAAGAAACAAAAACTTGCTGGAGATAATCAGTCAACAATGATAACCAATCAACTTAAATATGTTTCTATGCCACGGCAAATCTAAGATATCATAACCCGCAAACAACAAAGTACATAAAACTCTTGTGAAATAATTTTGAGGTCAAACAGATCTGCCATCAGTGATTAACCACCGAATTCAAATGTTGGCGCCCTGCTTAAAGTGCAACAAAGTATTCAATAAAAGACAAGAGTGACTGAAATCGATAATGAAACATTTACTTATTTAACTGCACTTTCGTATTTGCTCTGTAAGAGACATTCCTAGACTGGTTCAGGTCTCATCTTATTTACCGCAGACAGTTTGTGTGTATGGGTGGCTCTAGATCCAAGGTCGGTCCCTTATATACTGGTTTTCCACAAGGGTCAGTTTTGGGTCGTCTACTTCTCGGCATGTATATTCATCCACTTGGTGGATAACTAAGATCGCTCAATCTTAATCTTAATTTTAATTTTTACGCTGATGACAGACAGATTTATATTCATTCAAGATCATGCCAAAATGTGGACACTGTGTATCTCTCTAACTGTGTTACTACGATCAAGAACTGGATGTCTGGCAATTTTTTGTCTTTAAACTCTCCCCATCAACTGCACAATGCTGGCCCTATGACAATGTCTACTGATGGTGTTGCTCTGGAGTTTCAAAGCAAACAAAAAATCTTGGAGTCATCTTTGATGCCTCGCCAACATTTGAGCCTTTTATTCAGAACTCTGTTAAGACATCCTTATTCCACTTGAGAAATGTTACTCGTTTACGTCCTTTGCTGTCCATCTCAGTTGCTGAAAGGTTGATAAATTGTTTTGTTTTCTCACATATTGATTATTGTAATGCACTTCTTGCTGGAGTATCTAACGCCTCAATTAGCAAATTACAATATGTACAAAACTCTAGAATTCTGTCTGGGGCTAAATCCAGTGATCATATTTCACGAGTTTTAGAGTCTTTACACTGGCTCCCTGTCAAATATCGTATTAATTTTAAAATCCTTTTGTTAACTTTTAAGCCATAGCATTACCTGCCCCCTCAATACCTGTCTGATCTTTTAATTCCTTACAAATCTTGTAGAAATCTATGGTCCTCTCAGTATGGTCTTTTTAATGTGCTCAAGACACTGCTTCACTCCATGGGTGATAGAGCATGTTCTGCTTATGCTACTAAGATCTGGAAGTCTCTCCCGATAAACATTCGAGAGGCAAACTCTCTAGCCACTTATAAAACCTGTCTTAAAATATTTTATTTCAGAACTGCTTTTATTTGACTGGATCTTTTGCTTTGTTTTTAACAGTATTTTGTTGTGCTGCTTTATTAATGTGTGATGTATTGTTTTGGTTTTTGCGCAGTGCTTTGAGAAGGAAACTTTTAATGGTGCTATATAAAATAAATGTATTATTATTATTTAGTAAGTTGTAGGAAAATACTTACATTTTTGTACACTGTTTAAAAGACAAAAGAAAAAATTGAAAATATACTGGTTAAATATACATCTTTTGATGCACTTGGACACATCATCAGTGATGGAACCTGAGGTCATTGGATGTTTGGGTCTTTCAACATCATACAACCTCACCCAGGTGACCCAGCTGAGATTGATCAAGTCCCGACTTGTGTCTAAGTGGCGTGTACCCACGGATCACCCCTCTTGATCCACAGCCATCTAGAGGACTTCTCAGCTGCCTCTGTTGAGTTCTTGATCGCCTTTATATGAGGTGCCCCTGTGATGCCAAGCAGACTGTATGCGTTGCAGAGAGGTCGTGCTGCGAAGCCTCTACAGCCCACCTCGATTGGCGCACACTAGGCGCGCTACCCCCATATCCGGCACTCCTCCGCTAAGTCAGCGTACTTGGCACGCTTTCTCTCATTGGGCTCTTCCATACAGTCCTCCCAGGGTACTGTCACTTCCAGAAGAACGACTTGTTTTGTTGAATCTGAGAACAGAACTTTGTCGGGCTTAGGCTTCTCACCTGCTCGGATCTGCCAAAGCCGTTGAAGGAGTCTGGGACACCTCTTGTACACTTTGAATGGCAGTCCACTTGGTCAAGGAGCAGAACTGGCTCTGGCTACCTTGACGACCTCCTGAACCTCCTTCCAACTGGGCTCCTTACTGAAGTCCGTGGTGGGTCTGGGGGATCTATCAAAGGTCTATAGGGGCACCTAGGTCGTCCTCCCGAGCCGCATCACTGTAGGTATTGCGGAGATGGTGGTCGATCTTCTCTTTGGGACAAACGAAGTGGCCACTTTTTTTCTGCCCAAGCAACTGCTTGGTGACTCCAAAGGGGTTCGCAATGAAGGCAGACCGTCTTTTGGCCCTCTCTTTCCCCCGCCTTCAGTGCCATTTTGCCCTTTGAAGCGTGGCAAGCTTTTTCCTGAGGATGCCACAAAGTTTTGATAGTGCATCTCTTTTCCTTGTACTGCCGCTTCAGGACCCACAGCTCCTGCCTTATCTGGCTGATCTTCTCTGCCCTACGGTTGTTCACGTAGTGGGTCTTGGTACCCACCTTCTCCACCGTACCAAACCTCTCGGCAACACGGCTGAGGATGATGGTTGCCATGGTATTGACTTCCTGTCTGCGTCGCCCTTGGCTGCTGCTTCTAGGATGTTGTCCACATCATCATCGAACTGGAGCCACTGTTCTCTGCCTGATTTTATTTGTGGGCAAAAATATTACTTTATTACAGAATAGTAAAAAAAGAGAAAATGAAAAAAATTAAGCTGCTGAAGCAGGAGAGTCAGTGAGTGTTAACTCATCTGACAAAATCAAACAAGTGTCTCTAAAACACCATCTAGATAAAACTATATTTGTTGCACTGACTGAAGGACCACTGGCTATGCTAATATGACTGACTGAAGTGGAAAAAGCCATAAGATACTTGACCTTTAACCCGGCTTAAATCACTCGTGGTCTTGTAACTCTTCTAATGTTAGTGGAACGAAATTTGACCGATTGATCAAGTCAAGCCATTCCGTGAGAAGTGTTTACGAGAGGATAAATCACGTATGTTCTTTGTAACACACTGTCAAACATAACAATAGCTACTGAGATATGTCGTATTTATCTATAGTTCAGGAAACAATCTCCTGTTTTCTTTCAACTTATAGTAAGAAAGTTGCTTTTGGTGGGGAAAAACTGATGAGAGAAGAAGCTTGGTTTGTGTTTAACAAGGATGTTTTGTAAGTGCTGGTCTCTTATCTTTAGATAAACCAAGGGCCTTGATTGCCGGGTTGCGGAAACAGGATGCCTCCCCTCCAGTCCTCATCACTAAGAGCAGACGACCCAAATAAAAGACCATCTTCGCAACCCCTTTAGTTCGCTCTGTAACGCAAGCCAAAGTGAGCAAACATTTCATTAGCAAACGTCCTTCAAGTCACAGTATAATGGGATCACTTCATTACTGTACATTTGATCTTGAGTCTATTCCATCTCACCTTCACATGTATGGACTGGGATTAGATGGCTGAATCCAAAGTCGATTAATTTGAGCTCCATCATCTTTGTGTTGGTCAGGACGTTTTGGTTGTGTAAGTCACCATGGGTGATATGGTGTTCAATGCAGTGTTTGGCTGCGTTCACTGCTTGACGGATGAGATGATGGGCCTCCGTTTCCTTCAGATGTCCATTATGACTTCTCAGGAATTCACCCAAGGTCTTGAAGGGATGTGGATTTTCCAGAGACCGGGTCTAATTTACCTCTCGCCGAAACTGCACTTAAAGCTTTTTCTAGCACATTAGAGATCATAAAAGCATTTGTTTTAAATGAAATTGATTTAAGATTTAAAGTTAATTTTCATTCATTAAGTTTAGGTCTAGGGTAAGGTTAGAGCTGTAATTTCTCAAGAAGTTGTCGGCATTAGGTTAGGGTTAGTCAAAAACATATAACATCCAACAGGCATTAAAATAAAGACAACAGTCACAACGGGTCAGTTTATAGGGTATGGCAGCAGGGTGGCGCCAGGACATACAGAACGAGGGGGCCTCGTTGTGTCACTAGGGGGGCATACCTCCACAATACACCCACTTTGAATTGAAACAACAACCATCAAGTCACCATTTAGACTACCAGACGCAACGATACAGAGCACGAACGCTGCCTACAGCATTCTCATAAATAATAAACGGACCAGCACTGGCTATAATCAATATCAGAGAAAAAAGCAAAAAACACATCTTACCTTAGAAAAGCTGCAGTCGACGAGTGGAGGAGTTAAACTTTCTCAGAACGAGGTCTTTCCATTCGTTGCGCATTTTCTTTGTAAGGTTCCGCTCAAAAACAAATGCAAGAGCTGAGACTTACGTGTGTGGTTCAATGCTCGTCTGTTGTCCGCGAAAACGTTCTTGAGCACAGAAAATGAGTTCTCACACATAGCGTTAGAGGCCCAGAATGTGACAGCGAGTTTAAGTGCGGACAAAACACTCGGCATTGCTTCGAGAACTTTGTGATGTTCAGAGAGAAGTCTTCTAGTAGTCATCATCTGCTGGCTTTCCTCCTCTTTGATTCTGGAGATATATTGCTTTGCAACAATGCACTCAGTTTCCACAATGGTAGAATTAGTTAAATCCATGATGGGCTTTATGGACTTTACATCCAAAAAGGTCTCATTTTCTGGGTCAAGAGCGGCAAGTGCTGCGGCAAACTTTGAATTACGTTCACTGAAACGCAACTCAATTTCACCAAGAATATGATCCAAAGCACTGAAGTACAGCCTGCGTAGCTCCACTTTATCAATGATGTTGGCTCCAGTTGTTTCTTCAACTACATATTCAGTCAGGTTGTTGTTTACCTTTCGCCTCCATTTTGCTGAGACAGGTGTATCTTTTGTGCTCGCTGTAACTGTGTCACAGAGAATGCAGAATTCATCTTCGCTGCGGAGATTGCGCACACATTCGGCAGCTGAAGATACAAGTTTCATCCCAGTTAAAAGGTCTGTATCCTCTCCTTGCAGAATTATATTGGCAGGATTGAGCAACAAAAGAACCTAGGGTGGCAACGATTTAATTAAAGGTTGTGTTAACTGAAATTGAACATTGAAGGATATCTCAAAATTAATGCTTTGTCTTTTTTTTTTATACATCTTGAAAAAGGCTTTTCAATTCTATCGAATTGAAATGAGAATTGATTCATCAATTTAAAATGATTGAAATTAAAATAGCCTATATGCAAATTTTATTTTACATTTTTTAAAGAAAACTTTGAGTTGACTTGTTGAATTTTGTTATTTAATAAAATAATATTTACACACACACACAATTAAAATAGCCTAAATGTCTTAGGCCTACCTTGTGAATGAAATGGCAGATGAAAAGGAAGCTTTCATCTGACACTTCCCTTAACAGTCCACCCGCCTCCATGCGAACTTCAGCTCCATAAGTCCTTGCACAGCTGACATGCTCAAGAACTGATGTAATGTCCTCGAATGAACGGACGATGACGGCAACAGTAGCCAGATTGCCTGTCCACCTCTGGTCAAGTAAACGTTTGAGTCTGTGACCTCTATATTGCAGAGCAACCGTGGGTTTACGGCAAAAGTTATAAAGCGCGTTGCAAAGATTTACAAAAAAAAATATATATATTTAAATATATATAATTATATGTCAGGAATAAGAGGCACAGCCACAGTGGAACCGTCGCCGGCCTGCCGTGTTGCTGAGTCTCAACGGCTGAAATCGCGCTCCGAGGCAGGGTGGTGCTGACTAGAGGTGAGGGGGCACAGTAACCTAGGTGGCCGGGCCAGGCCCCTGGGGCCCCCCGTGGCGCCGACCCTGTATGGCAGACAGCTACATTACCAAAAATACAGGGTAAAAGTAAAAGAAACAACATTGTCAACCTAGTAAGAGAAAGATAGTAGTTAGAAACTAAATGACCCCAAATGAAGGGGCTTCTAAAATGCCAATCTTCATATTTCAGCAAAGTCTTCATATTGCTGATGTACGGGCAGTGTTGCCACAGTTACTTTGAAGAAGTAATCTGATTACTGATTATACCTCTAAAAAGTAATTTAGTTACTTTACAGATTACTGAATTTTAAAAGTAACTAAATTAGATTACTCGTTACTTTATCAATTACATTCGGCAGCTGCTGCCAAAACCCCCGCTGCCTCAACATAAAAATGACAATTGGTTTTGCCAACACTCACTTTATTGGACGTGTATTTTTAACAGTGATGTCAAAATGTATCTCCTGACATTTTAATTTGAACTTAAAGACTATTTCCTTAAAAACGTTAAAAAATATAAAGACTGATTTTCTTGATTTCACTTAACGGTCAATCAGTCTTTCTTGACCTGACATATTTAACTGTTAACACTTTAATAATGGCAAAACATACTATTTAT
This sequence comes from Triplophysa tibetana, assembly GCA_008369825.1. Lineage (NCBI taxonomy): Eukaryota > Metazoa > Chordata > Actinopteri > Cypriniformes > Nemacheilidae > Triplophysa > Triplophysa tibetana. The sequence continues at coordinate 185,946 of SOYY01000026.1, forward strand.
AATCTACTTTATTTGTAA